>JAXIVJ010013319.1:0-20000 GCA_036785665.1 Chirona hameri | reverse complement strand
CTGTCGAGAGTTATATACAAAACAAGTGTTGATGACCTCGGATGACCTCGGCTGACCCTGTATGAGTCACTGAACACAAATTGCACCTGGGTCATCATGAATGGCCTATGAAAACATGATCCCGAAGGAATTGGACTGATATCATGCGTATCCTCGGAATAGGAAGCATTTGCATATTTCCCCATTAAATTATAATGTCACGAATCACGAAATTGACCCAACCTAAGATCACCGATATAAAAAAATCCGAGATAAACAAATTGTTGGTACCTATGACCTTATGCAATTCTGTAAGTTTGAAACCGATCGGCTAACAACTGTGGCTGTGGTATGACCGCACACTTTTTGAAGGTAAGGTCACGTGACCTGGCCTGGTGACCTGACCTGAGATGACCTGAGGTAATTGTTTTAGACTATGTGGGTTATTTATGCCTAAACATCTGTGCCAAATTTAGCGGCGCTGCGCGCCGCCATTTTGCGCTATTCAGGAAAAGACGGAGAGGGGGAGGGGGGGGGAATCAACCCCCGGCCGTGCGCACTGCGCGTGTTAACATGTAGGAGGACAGTTTGAAGTTGGGAAATGTCGCGAAAAGCAATGCAAATGGAGATGTTGTCACCATATCTGAAAAATGAATTTCTTAGATATAGTATATTCTAATGTGTCAAAACTACATGAAATATCTAAAGTCAGAATAATATATATGGTAAAAGTTCACGGGCATTTCCAGCTCCCTTGTTATCCTCCCGACTGCCGGTCCTCCATCCTTTGTCACGCCCGCGTTACCCCGGGTCTGGTGGTCGCTGGCCACCGGGCATGTGGTGGCTCCCGAGCCGCCCCCCGGTAGTGGTGGCCGTCTGCATGGCGTGGGCTCTCCTCGCAGCTTTACGCTGCGGGAAGGGCCTGTCCATAGGCAGTTGGCCGGTCGGTGTTCCATTTTTACCTACTCTACCCTTTCTCCTTCATCCCAAGGCTGAGCAATGGTTTGATTAGGATAAGACCGGGCCGGGAACGGGCAGAAGCGGCCTTATCCTAAAAAAGCCAAACCAATGAGAATTTCCATCTCGGCAGAGTGTGCGCTAATGACGCGGAAGCAATCACCATTGAATTGATCAGCAGTCGTAGTCGCGCATGCACTACTTTCGGCACAACATCGCCGGAGGCAAACAAGGTGTAATCGGATAAGCACATTAAGCAATGCTGAAGCTTTCATGGGTTCTCATTTCCGAACGCTGGATACACCACAACGGTGTCTCAAACTTTAACCGAAAGAATATCAGAAGGGTTCTCCGAGATTATACGGAGTGCCCTGGTAATCCCCCCAAACCTCTAGAACTTCTCCATTGATATAGTTGTGAAATCTTAGAGAACCTTTAAGAAAGGTTCTCAGATGAGAAGGTGCTGACATGTGGTCGCGCTAGACCTCATGAGGCTCTCGAAGACCAGGCAAAGTTCTAATTGTTTTCAGTGTACGTTTAATTCGACCTGATCTCAAGGTCAAATGGTGTCCTTGAGATACAAAACATCGAAATGCGTAAGTGGAGTCATTTCAATGGTCTATTCTATTGCATTAGTGTTTGGGAGTCTGTCTTCATTTTTTTTTCTACAAATTTTGGTTACCCCATATTTTGACCTGATCAAGGTCAAACTGTGACCTTGAGAGCAAAATATAAAAGTTAAAAAATATAGCCAGTGTCGTGGTCCGGTATCGCAAATAAGAACGCTTCACGTTAGACTGCGAGTCTACGTATGGCTCCAAACGAACAGACCAAGACAGGGGAGCGGCAGCTGCTCGCGCCACCGCGTCCCGACACCGAGTCCGTGGGCGATCACGTGACCGCGTCCAGCGGCCCGAGGCCGGGCTAGCTGGCGGCCGGAGCGACGGAGCCAGCGGCCGGCGGGCCGCAGACAAATCGTCCAACGCCATCACATCTCCCTCCCTCCCAACAGTCTGCCACACACAATCTGCGGTGCCAAACAGCGGCTCCAGGCTCCGGCGGCGGCCGGACAGCGACTCCAGGCTCCGGCGGCGGCCAGACAGCGGGTCCAGGCTCCGGCGGCGGCCAGACAGCGACTCCAGGCTCCGGCGGCGGCCAGACAGCGGCTCCAGGCTCCGGCGGCGGCCGGACAGCGACTCCAGGCTCCGGCGGCGGCCAGACAGCGGCTCCAGTCTCCGGCGGCGGCCAGACAGCGACTCCAGGCTCCGGCGGCGGCCAGACAGCGGGTCCAGGCTCCGGCGGCGGCCAGACAGCGACTCCAGGCTCCGGCGGCGGCCAGACAGCGGCTCCAGTCTCCGGCCGCCGCGGCAGCGGCGGCAGCTCGCCCGGCAGCGGCGGCAGCTCGCCGGGCAGCAGCGGTGGTGGCTCAACTTTCAGCGACGGCAGTGGCAGAGGATTGCCCAGCAGCGGCGGAGGCCGGTCTGACAGCGGCGGAGGCCGGCTCGGCAGCGGCGGAGGCCGGCTCGGCAGCGGCGGAGGCCGGCTCGGCAGCGGCGGAGGCCGGCCTAGCAGCGGCGGAGGCCGGCTCGGCAGCGGCGGAGGCTGGCCCGGCAGCGGCGGAGGCTGGCCCGGCAGCGGCGGAGGCCGGCCTGGCAGCGGAGACTCGCCTGGAAGCGGCGGCAGCGGCGACAGCGGCATCGGCTCGCCCGGCATAGACTGCAGTGGTGGAGGCTGACCTGGCAGCGGCGGAGGCTCCCCTGGCAGCAACGGTGGCTCGCTTGAAAGCGGCAAAGGCTGGCCTGGCAGCGACGATGGCTTGCCTGGCAGCGGTGGTGGCTGGCCCGGCAGCGGCGGAGGCTGGCCCGGCAGCGGGGGAGTCTGGCCTGGCAGCGGTGGTGGCTGGCCTGGCAGCGGAGGAGGCTGGCAAGGCAGCGACGGAGGCTTGCCTGGCAGCGGCGGAGGCTTGCCTGGCAGCGGCGGAGGCTTGCCTGGCAGCGGCGGAGTCTGGCCTGGCAGCGGCGGAGTCTGGCCTGGCAGCGGTGGTGGCTGGCCTGGCAGCGGAGGAGGCTGGCCCGGCAGCGACGGAGGCTTGCCTGGCAGCGGCGGAGGCTCGCCTGGCAGCGGCGGAGTCTGGCCTGGCAGCGGCAATCGCCGGGGTATGGTGCCCATCCCCGGTAGGCTTGACAGTGCCGGAAGAGCCGGAAGAGACCGTGCCGGAAGAGACCGTGGCGGAGGCAGAGGCGACTGCGGAGGAGGCAGAGGCGACCGCGACGGAGGCGGTGCCAGCGCCGGAAGAGGCTCGTTGGTCGGCGGCGGCGGTGGCAGCGGCGCGGGCTCGCTGGAGGTGCGGACGGACGAAGAGTGTCCGGCTCGTCCACAGTCCCCGCACGAGGACAGCTGTCTCAGTACGGCTGCGACAGTCCGTCGCTCATTCGGGGTCAGAGCCGGATCCCAGAAGGAGTGGATGCTGAGGCTATGCAGGTCCGCCTAGAGTTTTGCGAGGTCGAGCCACTCGCCCATCCCCGGTATGCTCGACAGGAGGCAGAAGTCTTCCCATCTTTCCTTCCACGCGCGAAACGCGTCGCCACGGTCCGTCGCCAGGTCGAGTTGATCAGGCTGTACAGCTCGCCCCAGCCAGGAAGTGCTGTTCACTGGAAGTACTTGTTGCAGCGCACCGGCCGTCGGTGCAGTGTTCGCGCGACATGTTCACTTATTTACGTTAAACGCGCCGGGTCCTACCGACCGCGCCATGTCGTGGTCCGGTATCGCAAATAACAACGCTTCACGTTCGACTGCGGGTATATGTATCACTTCACGCGAACAGACAAACAGGGGAGCGGCAGCTGCTCGCGCCACCGCGTTCCGACCCAGAGTCCGGCCGGCCGCACGCCGACCCCGGACGCTAACCCGCGGCCGTGGGCGATCACGTGACCGCGTCCAGCGGCCCGAGGCCGGGCTAACTGGCGGCCGGAGCGACGGAGCCAGCGGCCGGCGGGCCGCAGACAAATCGTCCAACGCCATCACATTTCGATCACATTTTCGATCGATTGCATTTATATTTGTCCAATTTTGGGTACTGCAAGATTTTGACCTGATCTCAAGGTCAAACGGTGACCTTGAGAGACAAACATCAAAATACGTAAATGGAGTGCTTTCAATGGTATATTCATTGCATTATTTTTTCGGGATTATCATTTTTCATTTTTTTTTCCTCCAAATTTGTGGTACCGCGTGTTTGACCTGACTCAAGGTCAAACGGTGACCTTGAGAACAAAATATATAAGTTTAAAAAAATGTAGCCCGTCACATAATCTGTCGATTGCATTCAAAGTTTTCCAAATGTGGGGTATTTCAGATTTTGACCTGATCTCAAGGTCACTAACAGTGGCCTTGATATACAAATATAACGGGCGTAAATAGAGTCCTTTTAACGGTTTATCTATTGCATTAGTTTTTTGGGATTCTCAGTTTTCAAATTTTTCCATTTTTTTTTAACCTGATCTCAAGTTCAAACGGTGACCCTGAGAGCAAAATAGCATTGTTACAAAATGTAGACCATCAAATTTTCTATCGACTGCGTACTTGGTCATTCCTTTTGGCTTTGTATTTTTTTCAAATCCTGTCGTCGCAGATGTCGTCGCAGTTGTCGCAGATATCGTCGCTAACTTCACGGACATGGTAAAGGTGGGTAACTTCGTGAAAAATGCAAATGTACTCACACAGCCGAATGGAATGGAGGGAATGCCAAATCTTCGACACCTGGAGAATGGGAGATATATTGCGGTGTTCTGTATCACCCCGCTCGTTTCTGTCATGGCCACATTTCGCACAAAATGGCGTAACAAAATCGTTCAAAAAGCTCACAACTTCGCAATGCGGTGTGCAACTTCGTGAAACCCCATTTTAACTTGGTGATTTTTGTTTTTGTAACAACCAAACTAAACCAAGTTAAAGACCACATACTAGGAATGTAAACAATAACTTCGCAATAGCGGCGAGTTGCGGGATGTTCGAGCCTGCGTCTGCATACTTTTTTAGAGCCAGGCCCGTTTAGAAGAGGTATTTTCACCTCCACATTTAAAGCAGTTCACAAACCATAACATGACCTGTCGAATAAAGTGGCCTCAAACAAACTGAAGCTTCTATTTTCCAATGGACGTCTATCAACACATCCCCCGCTGGGCGGGGGCGGGGCCCCGTAAGATAGAGGTCCACGTCGCAGGTGAAATCAAGCCAGCTGTTCTACACCTACAGTTTTAAAATGTAACATAGTTAAAGCTGTATTCGGGTATCGCGAAGTTAGGGTTCACGAAGTTAGGAACCTGGACCACAAACTACATTTGGAAAATTTTACAAAAATGTACAATGGCGGCGCAAATATGTCTGGCATCCATGACACCCTGGACGCCTGACCCATGGACGCAGACAACAGTACCATGAAGCTCGTTGTCGTCCTCAAACTTGAGGCATAAATACAAAAGCAAATCACTTCAGAAAATGGTAAAATCCTCGCAAAACTATTTTGAACCATTACAAGACCAGACCAAAGTAGGAATCTCAAAACATACTATATATTCTGCTTATGTGTCCTGTAAGCCACCGGAAAGGGCGATGACAACGGCAACACGTTTTTAGAAATATGCGATATCGCAAATCACGAAATTAGGATTTTCACGAAGTTGCCTACCTTTACCCTAATATCATATTGTAGCATCGACAGTCCCAGCCCAGTCATCTCAGTCATTTTATGCATCTTATGCAAAATGATAAGTGAAATTAATGCATATTATGCTACACACAATTGAGTCATGGATAAAGTAAGTATGGATAGGTAGCTCCGCCCACTTTCTATTGTTATCCGCGACCACGCGCAGCCGCTGCCGTTTCCCGTACTACACAACGACAGCTAGTATAACGCCCGCCCCGTGTTAGGCCGCAACGCTCAGACGGCCGCCCCGTCGCATGGTTCCGGTGGCCTTCCGGTGATTGTGGGATGAGCTAAATTAAGTTTAAATGCATTCGGGAAGCTCTCACAAGCACTTATGACATGTTGGTTCCACCGATGGACAATGTGCCTGGTAATTTGTGCCCATATATCTCATCTCATCTCATCTCATATATGTGTCATCAGTCAGTCATTCTCAATTTACAGGTACATGACCTCGATTGGCGTAAAAGTGCAATAATGCACTTACATCGCGACACCTTTCGAGCCTACATACACATGTCAGTGGGGTGCCGCCCGACGTCTCGCAGTCGCCGCCCGCCACCACGCACACCGCTGCACTGTAGCGGACTAGCACTGGCGCCGGCGGTCGCAGGACTGGCCGGGTCGCAGAGGTCACGGTTGTATCCGGGCAGCGGGCCCAGCGGCCACCCGGTCACGTGACCTGGCAGTCACCGACCCACCGCCCTGATTAACCGCTGTAGGTTGGGTCTAGGTACCAAAACGCTTGGTTGCATTAATGAATTGGTAAACCGCATGTGCTGCCGCGAAGTCATCCCCCGGGCTCAACGTCCCACCATGGAGCAAGATATCCAATTTTCCTTTGCGATTCATGCAATTAAACTCAAGCTTCATGATTGCATTTACTTTTATTGTCATTATCTCTCTCGGAAATGCATACTTTGAACAAGCCAAAAGATAGTGCCCTACGTCTTCACTGTTTCGGCCCTGACCACAGTCACAGTAGGGAGATTCGCTTTTTGTATTTGGTAAGTATGACAGTTAAGGCTAGACATTCCTACCCTCATGCGCGTTAAAAGTGAATTATTTGTTTTCGAGCCAAATGTGTAGTAGTTAGGTGGTTTTTCTATTTCTGAGTGATCTCTCAGTCGCTTTTTGAAAAGGGATTGAGAGTTAATCTCTCTGAGGCTTTGAGGTAGCTTGTTCGTTAGTTTTGTGGTGCTAGGCAGGAAAGCGTTTTTGAATAGGCAGGTTCTGAAGGTAAATTCAGTTCTCTGATGGGCGTTTCGAAGTGTCCGTTTGTCGGGATTGTTCCGGTCGGAGGGCAGTAGTCGCTGGATATAGGCCGGGGTATCACCAGACGTCAGCCGATGGAAAAATGCCATTCTGTGGATTTTGCGCCTTGTTTTTAGTGAGGTCCGTCCAAGCTCTCGTCTCAGATTGTCAGTCGAGGTTCTGGGTAGTGTCGCAGTCACGAGTCTTGCAGCCCTGTTCTGCAGTCTTTCCAGTCGCAAAGTGTCGTCCATTGTTAGTAAGCCGTCGTAAATTACGTCTCCGTAGTCGAAGTATGGCATCACATGAGTCATGTAGATTTGGTTTAATATTGACCTGGGTAGGTAGGGAGCAATGGGGTAGCGCGGACTTAGACTTATATTGACTTTCCTAATGATGTCATTAATGTGGTCATGAAAATCTTCTCTGATCTTCCGATATTGTGGCTCATGGGGTTTTCTTGAGATCAGGAATCGAACTATGACATTTTCAGAATGTTACATTCCCGTGTTTTCTATATATTACTCAATTCCTGGAGCAATGTTGACGTATGCGTCTGTTTCCATGATTGCAATATTTGATTCGCACCTGACTCGTACACACATTTTTGTATTTATTTGGAGGCAAGTCAATCATCAGCGAGCACATATGTCGCTGCACAGTAAGGGTGGGGGGTGGTGAAATTTCGCGGATTAATAGGAAATTGGTCCGGTGGAAATGCGAATTTACGATATATTCTGGGTACTTACCCCATGAACATTTGATTACAAATTCCGCCGTTGTAGCCTTATTATAGTCGAGCGCTCGCGTCTTATTGCGCCTTCCCGAGGCGCCTCCCGATACTGCTGCAGCAGCCTACTAAAAACCGAAGTTTCGCTGCCGGAGCTACCTGGCTCACTCCGGAATAGATCCCGTCTAACTGCAGTCACCCGACAGATGAGATGGACCTAATGTTTCCTGTCGCCCTGCCAGTAATGTACCCGGGCTGCCACGGGACCTACTATCCTCCGAGGTCGTGATCCTGCGAAGCCTTCAGCGCCCAGCGACTTACGAATTTCAGCTTCCAGGGTTTCACGAGGGACATAACCTAAAATTTCGTCCGAACTCGTATGTCAAGCGTACGGTACAACAGGCTTATTATCCCCGACATCACGAGGGGCCTAACTCCCGGTTCCAATGGCCTCCTAGTCTCACTAGGGCGTCCCCGGTCCCAGCCAGTCCCACTAGCGTTCTGGGTCCCCCAGAGCCTCCTGTTTACCCAAGGCAAACCTGCGACTTACTGCGCCTGAGCCTCGCTATAATACACGGCTTCTTGAGCCCAGTCCACACATCTGAGAACTGTCTCTACGTCAAAACGATCTACTCATAGTTGAATGTCCATCACCTCCACCCCGTTCACTCAATCACCCGTCAGTGCATTTGACCGTGTCGACAGGCCGATTGCGCACAGGTTCGCGGCCACGTATTGTCTATGCCTCCTCATTGTCTTACCCATGAGTCCCCGCTGTCAGTTACGGTCGTGCCGCGATCGCCATACTACAATCAAAATCCTCAGACATAATCCATAAATTCCCTGTTTATATAGCCGAATCGTGGAAGTGATGACCTTGTCATGAACTGAACCTGACGCCAAAGGCTGCGTAAACAGGCAGGGAAGGTTACATCTCAAATTAAACACAGTGGAGTCAATTTACTTTAAACATTTAGCCGGATTTGGGACATTTTATCGATTAAACTAATTAAATCAACCGAACCCGAAATCGAATGACAAGGTTAAGGTCGAAATCTGTGTTACTCTACCTACTTGGAAATCGGGTTAGCAATTTCTCAAAATATCATACAAGTATTTCACGTAAATTATCACATCATTCGGACTTTACCAGAAACCTTTGGGATTCAATATATCCGTAAACACTGCTCACCAAAACAGCATTACCCTGCCTTGTAAGAATTCAATTCACGTCATGGCTTGTCCCCTACGTTAATATTATTACGTTAATATTATTACTTATATTACATTAATTTGTCAATGGGGTTTTGAGTTGAGATAGCCAAGCTGTACTCCATGCTCGAAAATTGACTTGAGAAGCTTTCACATCTTCATGGAATGGTTCTTCATGGAATGGCTTCATTAAAGGGAAATATTCACATTTTTTCCACACAAATGGAGTTATTACTTGAAATAGATAGACGAGACCAAAATATATTGTACATTTATCACATTTTGCATGTAAATACTTCTACCGAAAGATATTTTAAGTTATAGTTGATAACCGATCCACGCCTATAACGGTCGGTACTCAGCAAGTACTCTGAAACGAATTTAGCAAATTAGCCTCCCTACGCATTGTTATTTATCATGAAGGTATGCAATATGTTTCCTGCACTCTATCTTTTGCGAATATGTGCCACACTTTTATGAACAATTAACAAGCATTTGACAAAAGTGCATTGAAATCGGCAGTTTAGCTTGGCTCTGGACGGCGACCTATTTAGTGTACGCGATTTGTTGAGAAACGAGAGGTATTCAACGGCGTAATTTGCACTGTAAACTTGCGATCAGTGAAGACCCCGAAATAAGTCACTTGTATTAATGGCTACGAGCGAATCTTAGGCCGACCCGATCGGACTTAACCCTATTCCCTGCGGGCGGCCATAATTACGTTAACCTGCGGGGGGGGGGGGGGGGCAGATTCTGCCCCCCCCCCCCAGATATCTCGAGAACCGCTCGGTCGACTTCAATGGAAAAACGCCATTCGATTCATCATGACAAGATATCTCTTTTTGTACCCCCAAATTTTTGTTTTGTTCAAAAATGGGGGGCCAGGGGTAAAACATCCGAAAATTTTGGGCGTTTTTTGAAAGGTCATTGTGGCCATGTGGTTCAACCGATTTTCATGTTCGAAACGTTTTTGAGCTTCAAATGTACTGGTATTTAATATATTACAGACAAAAAAAAAATCATAGGTGTATTCAGGGAATGTAAAATGGGGGGATTTTCTGGAAAACAAATATATGCTGTTCGTGATTGTTTAGGACGACATGAACGTCAAATGTGGGCATTATATGCTGTAATTGGTTAAATTTGATATATTGCGCATAGGCGGATCCAGGAAAAAAAAACAGGGGGGGGGGGCACCATGCGCGTAACGCTTTTATCATCTTACTAATTTGAAGTTGGACCTAATTTGAGGGTGCGTATCGCCTCCCATTTTTTTTCCTGAGTGCGACTCTGCCCCAAAAATATGTACAATCCCAGTATTTATGATGCATATTGTATTGAAATTGTTTCTGACACATTTATGGCACTGCAAACCGCGAAGGAAGTATGCGACGCAAAACCGCATTCGTAACACCCTCCCCAAAACAGGAACCTGGAACCGCTTCTGCTGGACCAATTTTTTATTATTTTGACAACACGCGCCATTCAATTTTGGGAAAAGTCATAAAGTTTCAGGACGCTAGGCCTAACGGTTTAGAAGCGGCAAGTAAAAAACCACCGGGAGGGGCAGAATCTGCCCCCGCAAGGAATAGGGTTAATGGCTACGAGCGAATCTTATGCCGACCCGATCGGACTTAATGGCGTAGGCCTGTTTACTACTACTCGATTGGACTTAGTGGCGTAGGCATGGGCGTAACCACCACTGGGTACACTGGGTACACTGTACCCAGTCAAATTCAAAACCCCACATTTTACTGGGCACTGTACCCAGTACAAAATGAAGACTCCAACTTGCATTTATTTAGTTTCAAATGTGCCGAGAAATCAATAAGGAATAGAGATACAAAAGTAAAAACAAAGTTTTTTGTTCAAATATAACAAAATATCAAGGAAACCTTTAAATTTAGTAACAACCAAACGTAGGTGCGTTCACTTTGCATTGATATAGAATGTGCTGGATTTAAAAATTGAAAGGCTGTTCATGATTAAGATAGGAAAACAGGCTATGTACATGTGCACATAACTACATAACCTTCTGTGTTACATAACCTACATAATCTGCCTGCGCAGAAGGTTGTTATTGGTACCTTATATCTGGGACTAACTACGTTCTACATACCTACCAATGTAATGTATCAGACATGATAGTTTTATTCGCAATCAATGACAACATTCAGAGCAAGTTCCTAAACAAACAGACGTTTCGACATACAGGGTGTCTTCGTCAGTGTAAATTAGCAATATTTAAATTATAAAGACATTAGACATTAGACACAAAGACATTAATACAAAGTCAAGCAATCACAATCAGTAGCCTATTTCACAAAGCAAAAAAGTTTGTAATTACAAATAATTTCTTTGTAATAACAAATAATTTTTACACATGTTTGTAGTTTGGATTTCACAAAACCCCAGGGCAGTAAATCTCAATTTACTATTTACAAACTACTTTGCAAAGATATTGTTTGTAAAAATGTTTGCAATTGCACATGTTCTATTTCTCAAAGGTTGACGGAAGTGAGGAAATGTTTGCAATTACAAACTTGTAATTCCAGTGGGTCAGGGGTTCTGAATTTCAGAAACTGCATTGACAGTTGACATTGTTTGACTGTTCAGGTTATTTTCTTGGTGAGGTTGTTACGTTGCCGAGGTTGTTAGGGTAATGGTTTAGTTATGCATAGGTATAGCTGCCCAAAACAATTTATTTTTCCGAGAGATTCGAACAGGGATCTCCAGCTTTGAAGTCCAGTCACAGTGCATGCACCTTACCGATTGCGCTGAGGGGCGCCTCCGCGCGGAGAAACCGCATGGCGATATAATTGCAGCGGTCAACGATGTCTTGTGCAATGTACAGTGAACCTTCACCCTTTACGAAGTAAGAAATCGGCTAGGTTAGGTGAAAAAATGGTCGAGAAATTCAACGATCTTTCTTTTAAGAGTAGTTCTGTTGTTATGCTCCGCCACCTGGTGAATGGTCAAATTCTGTTTACTCTAACTGCTTATGTATTTTTACGATCATAGTTTGCATTCCGATGAAATGTTAATTAAAAGATTATTCTCCCTATAACTAATTTTATATTGAATACAAAAATAAACCACAATGTAAATATTTGTTAAATTAATTTGTTAACAATCAAATTATTTGTCATTAGCATCAAGTTTAATACAAACGTTCTTGATTTTAAGCTTTCTGCTTTACTAACATTTGTGTTTACAATTTTCTTTACAATCGGTAATTCAGTGGTGGCGAATGTTTGTGAAATAGCTTTTTGTGAGGTTTGCAATATTTTCTTGCGTTTGTAATCGCAAACATGTGTAATTACTAACTTCTTTGTGAAATAGGCCTCAGCTTCAGGCAAACTAAGAGAAACATTACTTGCGTATTGATCTAAAATTCTAGTTATAACACGTTCCTAGTTTTGACACGTCCCTTCCATTTGAACATCTCCTAAAACTGAACCACAATGCACAGCGACAGGGCGACAGTGTTCATTTTACGTCTTCCTCTTCAAATCAGAGACAGAAGCGCTCAAGAAAAACAGAAAAGGAAACAAGAGCAGAAGAAACGAGGTCGGTTCATAACAATACCTTGCTCAAAACAGGCGGACTCAATAGCCACATGCCTTCGCGCTGCCGGCACCAATGTGGCTATTGTGTCTGGAAAGAAAATAGGAAACTTGGCTCATCCTAAGATTGTAAATTCAGGGAGTGACAGTGTCGTGTATAGTATCCCATGTTCGGGCTCATGCAAAAAGTCGTATGTGGGGGAAACGGGAAGGGGACTGGAGACAAGATTAAAAGAGCACACAAGGCGACGTCCGGAACCATAATCAATCAAATGCAATTGTCCTACACATTGAAAAATGTAAAAAACTACCAGCATGGGGAAGAGCTCATGTTATTGAAGAAGGCATGTCCAAATCAGGAAAGCTATGGAAGCAGCTCATATTCTTTTAGATGATACACTAAATACAAAACCTGGATTCTTTACCTGGGCAAAATTTGGAGCGAAAAATTGCATTGAAGAGGAAGACGTAAAATGAACACTTCGCCCTGTCGCTGTGCTTTGTGGTTCAGTTTTAGGAGATGTTCAAATGGAAGGGACGTGTCAAAACTAGGACAGATCCCTTTTGATCCTCCCGACTGCCGGTCCTCGATCCTTTTTCACGCCCACGTTACCCCGGGTCTGGTGGTTGCTGGCCACCGGGCATGTGGTGGCCTCGAGCTGCCCCCGGGAGTGGTGGCCGTCTGCATGGCGTGGGCTCTCCTCGCAGCATCGCGCTGCGGGGAAGGGCCTGTCCATGGGCGGTTGCCCGGTCGGCGTCCATTTTGACCCACTTTACCCCTTCTCCTTCATCACATGGCTGCGCAATGGTCCAAGTAGACCGAAGCGGCCTTATCCTAACCAAACAAATCAAAACTAGGAACGTGTTATAACTAGAATTTTAGATAAATACGCAAGTAATGTTTCTCTTAGTTTTCCTGAAGCTGATTGTGATTGCTTGACTTTGTATTCATGGCTTTGTGTCTAATGTCTAATGTCTTTATAATTTAAATATTGATAATTTAAACTGACGAAGACACCCTGTATGTCGAAACGTCTGTTTGTTTAGGAACTTGCTCTGAATGTTGTCATTGATTGCGAATACAAATACCTACCAATCACTCATTAGGCCAATCCAAGGCTGTATAAACGGGCCAATCTTTACATCTCATATAGAGGCCCCAAACTTTTTGGATTTTGGATTGCCTCAAACTGTGTGGGTACCAATGTGTTCTGGCAATTACAAATTTACACATGGATTTTATGCATTCTATTTTTTAGAAGAGATATGCAATTATTCAGTATTGTCTATGCAATTGCTTCTGTCAACCCTCTCCCCCAGGTGTTACTCAAAAACAATTACATAAACTGTATGATGCAATTAATCTATATTTTCAATATTTCATATCCAGAATGAAAAGAAAATCTAGTGTGGCCTCAGGACCTTTAGATAGGTTTCTAAAAAGGCCAGTCAGAACTGGGTAAGTAAGGCAATAAGATGCTTATTACAAAATATATTACCAGCAATCTCATGTTATCCCATGTTTCATATCCCATGATTTGATAATAATATGTATTAGTACATATTAGTGTATTATGTATGTATTATTGCTTCTAGGACTGCAGGATATTTTTTAATAACTTTTGATAATGTATTATGTCCACTGCTGTCTGTTGCAAACCATCTTCCACCCAACCATCCCAAATATAGACCATACATAGCTTTTCCTCCAGTGGTTAGGTAATATCCCAATGTATTATGGAAACGAAATTCACTTTGCTGACCTTATCCAACCTAAAATGGATTAGGTTACTTTTGCGTTTGTAGCAACCATGACTGCGGAGTCGATGCTGTTTTGCCGGTGTCGACTCCATCACGATTCCATACATTTTTGTATCGACTCCATCCCCAGCTCATTTGTTCAACTATCTACTCAGCCAATAAATGTCCCAACACGCTGTAGACTTCCGCCGGATACTATTCCTACTCCGACTCTGCAGCCCTGGTAGCAACCTCTCAATTCCTCTCAATTCTCCAGTCAGACGCCTTCGGCCCGGAACCTATCCGGGCCGAAGGCGTCCCTCCGGGCCATTGAGTCATTCCACGAGCGCCTTGTCATTCCATTGCCCCTCCCTTTGGAACCGAAGGCGCCCTTACCGGGCAATAGGTGCCAATGGGCGTAGCCGCCTCTACGTGCGGTACGGAATGTCCGAACCATTTTTGGCCGGCGCTGGGCGGCCTCCCCCATACGTTTGTTTAAAGATGCAATTTGCGCCCCCGAACAGTACAGGCGCCCTTGGGGATTGGGCCATGAGCATTTCTAGAAATAAATCGCGCCATAGACGTGTTTCAGCCGAGGACGAGCACTTAATCTCATTTTTAACCAGTGCATTTCTATTGATATTTTTAATAATTGCTTTTCGTCAACTTTTTTTTTAATTCTCGTGGTTCTTTTGGTCATCAACCGCTTTGGAAAAATTAAAATACGCCAGAGACGCAGTTAGCAGAATGTGCACATGTTTATATAAAACTGCATATATAACGTAAAATATTGTATTTTAGTATTTCGTATGAGTATTTAGTATAGTATTATAGTACCAATTTTCGTATAGTATTTCGTAGTATATATATATATATATATATATATATATATATATATATATATATATATATATATATATAGTATTTCGTAGTATTTCGTAAAATATCTTCAAAATTAATTAATTGTATTATCTTCGCGAAGCATTTTTTTCTGCATCCTCGTTTACGCAAATCATAAGCAAATATTCTTATATCGCGATGCCACGATTCATTTTTTAGAAATTTGTGCATGACATCGTCATAACTCGGAACATGTTGTGGCCAAACGCAATGGACTTCGGCCAAAATTAAGCACAGTTGCATACACCTTGAATAGCTGCATGTTATTGTGGCTGCACCGGAGCGCTGTGACGCGCCATGCCCTCGCACTATGTTCCGAGATGCAGACTGGACAAAAAGGAAAATTTTATCTAGGCGGTGAATCAGTTAGAAATGCAACACGTCCATAGGGACAGGAAAGGCGCCCTGCAAGTCAGACATTAGGCGCCCCTAGAGGCAAATGTCACCCCCATGGAGCGGAACCGGTGCCCTCTAAACCGGATAATAAGCGCCCGTACATGCAAGCAAATACCGTGTGATGTCGCCCCCAACGCCAATTTTTTTCAGTAACAATTTTTTTTTACGTGGCACCCCTGTAGGCGCCCCTATTGCCGCTGGAGCCGGGGCGTCCCGGTATGAGCGCAACTACAACAACATAAGGTTTTGATGTAGGCTGTGCCATCGGCATTAGGGAGACGCGACAGCCCATCAGTTCCCAATTATCCAGCTGTATAACATAGTTCAAATTAATAAAGGTTAAATAGAAAATGTAAAAACTCAGAACTAGAAATTGAAGTGGCTTAAATTCGTGTATTTTTTAGGGGGGGGGGGGGGTATTTTTAGGACAGGACTAAACGTTTGTGGTCAGCCAGTGTACCCAGCAGCTTTGAGTTCGTGGTTACGCCCCTGGACGTAGTCCTGTTTACTACTCGATCAGACTTAATGACGGTGTTAGGTTAGGTCATAAATATATGTTAGGTTAGGTTAGCTTAGGGTCAAATCGCTCTTAAGACCATTAATAAGGGACTTATTTCGGGGTCTTCACTGATCGCAAGTTTTCATTGCAATATACGCTATTCAACGTTGAACAGATTGATGCAAAAGCGTGTTGTATATGTCGCGTTTCGCTGGTGGAGGGAAACACCGATCAAGAACTCCGAAAAAAAGTATATGTACTTGCTTTTTAATGAATCCAAACTTCCAACTTTGAATTAGGGAATAATTGTATTTCATTCATAAATTTAGATCACATCATTGTTATACTATAACGGAAGCCTAAGAAATTGTTGCTAACACAATCAAAAGGTGAATATGTCCCTATAATTAATTAAAATTGGCTCACCGGAGTCCTATAAACCGAAACGAGTGGGCATCGTATCTCCCATCGCTGATTGGCTGATTTGTTGATCCGCAAAAGCAACGATGACGTATCGCTTCGGGAATAGGTATTATAAACATTGAAATATATGGCGCTGGACAAGAACATGCTGTTTCAGTACCTTATTCCCTTGATTGCCGAGCGGGCGCGAAGCGCCCATGAGGTTGGACGTACTCCCTTTTGGCGAATTTGAGAAAGGAGATCATAAACAATTGAATACAACTTAATTTTTATGCTGGCATGCATTGAAGCCTGGCAATTTGTCTGGAGAACTAAAATGACTTTGTTACCACCACGTGTGCTCCCTTACCGTTTCATATTTCAAACCTGTTTTAGGTTTACCAGTGCGCGTCCGCTCGGTCATCGCCTCAAAAAAAGTTTTACTGGTTGTACGAATTAACTTTGTCGAGATTGTTGCTAAAATCGTCTATAAAACACTTTTCTCAGCAATATTCTTAGTGAAACTTACGTCACGTGCGTGCAGATGACGGCACGATGACATTGTGTGCTTCGCAATCTGATATGGCATTAATTCACTCCATTCAGATGCAAAAGTCTGAATTCGTACCAAATAGCTGACATTTTTTTTCAGCGTCCATATATAATTTGATGGTTTACTAGTGACATGATAATTCATTTCTAGCTTCTTTCAATCATTTCTGAGCTTTTTAAAAGGTGAACAGTTTCCTTTAAAGGGCAATATTCACCTTTTTATTTTGTTAGCAACAATTTCTTTGGCTACCGTTATTGTATTACAATGATGTGATATAAATTTAAGAATTAAATACAATTATTCCCTAATTCAAAGTTGAAAATTTGGGAAAATTAATGATCGGTATTTTCTCTCCACTATTGGAAAGCGCAACATCTGGCGCTTTTGCATCAATCTGTTCAACGTTGTTGAATGGCCACTTATAAACAAATCGCCGACACTAATAGGTCGCCGTCGGGTGCCAAGCTAAACTGCCGATTTCAATGCACTTTTTTCAAATGATTGTTGATTTTTCATAAAAGTTTGGCACATATTCGCAAAAGATAGAGTGCAGGAAACATATTGCATACCTTCATGATAAATAGCAATGCGTAGGGAGGCTAATTTACTGAATTCGTTACCAAGTACTTGCTGAGTACCGACCGTTGTAAGCGTGGATCGCTTATCGGTAGGAAAATGCCAATATATTTCGGTAAGAATGTTTATATGCAAAATGTGACGAATTTACATCATATTTTGGCCTCGTCTATCGATTTCAGGTGCTTACTCCATTTTTTTTTGTGTGGAAAAAGGTGAATATTTCCCTTTAATCCATGTATTCATGGCCTGAGCTACTTTTGGATAAACGGAACATTGCCGGACTCACAAATTTGGTTAAGTAGCTCGTACAGTACTCTATTCAAACGTTTACTTATCGTGCCCTTGATGCTTCTCTGTCACATTTTCTCTCATTTTTTGCTTCATATTCTCTCTCATGCTTCCTCGTATTATCATATGGCATGCATTTCTCTCTTATACCTATTCGTAACACGCAAATCGCAGGATGACAACATCGTCAACAACTTATACACACGCACTGAGACATACAGACACACACACACACACACACACACACACACACACGCACGCACACGCACACGCACACGCACACGCACACGCACACGCACACGCACACGCACACGCACACGCACACGCACACGCACATGCACACGCACACGCACACGCACACGCACACGCACACGCACACGCAGACACACACACACAGACACACAGACACACAGACACACATACACACAGACACACAGACACACAGACACACAGACACACATACACACAGACACACAGACACACACACACACACACACACACACACACACACACACACACACACACACACACACACACACACACACACACACACACACACACACACACACACACACACACACACACACACACACACACACACACACACACACACACACACACACACACACACACACACACACACACACACACACACACACACACACACACACACACACACACACACACACACACACACACACACACACACACACACACACACACACACACACACACACACACACACACACACACACACACACACACACACACACACACACACACACACACACACACACACACACACACACACACACACACACACACACACACACACACACACACACACACACACACACACACACACACACACACACACACACACACACACACACACACACACACACACACACACACACACACACACACACACACACACACACACACACACACACACACACACACACACACACACACACACACACACACACACACACACACACACACACACACACACACACACACACACACACACACACACACACACACACACGTTAACACCACCAGCACGCACCTCTAATTATATCCACCCAGCATCTTACCTTCTCCGCACGTAACACCAGACCACAGCACCACCAGCTGCCACAGATCAGCAGTCTGTGACGTCATAGCAACATCGCTGACGCCATATCAGCTGTGGTGACGTCACACGTGCCCAGAGTCCGGAAGCTGTGCCCGCGGTGTCGGTGTCGGTGGCGGCGGCTGTGGCGGGGGCGGGGGCGGGGGGCGGGGGCGGGGGGCGGGGGCGGGGGCGGGGGCGTGGGGGGAGGGTCTGCCCCGGGAGTCGGTAATGATGCTGGTTGGAGGCACAGCGCCATGCTCCCGGGCGGCGTGTCATACTGATTATCCCCCGCGGGAAAGACGGTCGGCGGGGGAGGGGGAGGAGGGAGGGGCCGGGGGGGGGACGTGATTCTGGGACGGAATAGCGGCGGGATGCGCTCGGTATAATGATGAGGATTATGTCGGGCTGCGCTCGTTGCCGAGTGAGATTCTGATGAACTGAGCATTTCAGTGGATGGATAATTGAGTAATGTTTTTGAATTAAATACCGACGTAATAGTGTTTCCGTATATTTTAGTGAATCTCTACGGGACATGATTTCTGGTGTGCCTTGGCCTTTTTTCTCCCAATATTATCTGAGCAGCTTGTTTGTGTTAGCCACTGTTACCACCGACCACAAGGTAGTCTATCAGCAGCAAGTAGCGAATCCCGTAGCCATTCGGAGCCTGCTCCAAAGCGTGGAGGCCTTTCGACCGACGTTCTGCCCAAGTTGTTACCATCTGAAGGCACCATCTGTTACCATATGTCCGCAGGAAGCCTCGCAGAAGGCTGGACAGGCCTTTACCAAGTCTGCCCAAGTTGTTACCATCTGAAGGCCCAAGTCTGTCCGCAGGAAGCCTCGCAGAAGGCTGGACAGGCCTTTACCAAGTCTGCCCAAGTTGTTACCATCTGAAGGCCCAAGTATGTCCGCAGGAAGCCTCGCAGAAGGCTGGACAGGCCTTTACCAAGTCTGCCCAAGTTGTTACCATCTGAAGGCCCAAGTATGTCCGCAGGAAGCCTCGCAGAAGGCTGGACAGGCCTTTACCAAGTCTGCCCAAGTTGTTACCATCTGAAGGCCCAAGTCTGTCCGCAGGAAGCCTCGCAGAAGGCTGGACAGGCCTTTACCAAGTCTGCCCAAGTTG
>JAXIVJ010013318.1:0-37584 GCA_036785665.1 Chirona hameri | reverse complement strand
CACGCCGCCTGAAAGCAATGAGACCAGCTGTCATTTCCAATATTCTGCCGAAGCTGTGCAACGTTTTGGTAGGTACGGCACCCTCAGCCGGACACGGTGTTATATTGAAGTTCTTGATAATGATGGGGGTTTACGGGCGCCACAAGCCCCAATCATCATCCATTACATTCGTATCTAAGTCTCTCAATTAACGGATGGCGGGCGAATCACCAATGGACCACTACCATTGAAAAAGATGCCTAATATTGGTACCAATAGAAGATACCTACATGTGGCCAGACAAACATTACACCATTGTCCATTGAGCACTACGACGAAACATAGTCTAAACTGAGCTCAGCTCAAAGAACAAAAATAGGGTATTTCACGCGTGGCGCATACCGCATTTACATCATAGTTAGAAAAAGGCCAACCAATGAGCCATAATGTAACGGTAGCAATGTATACAGACAATTAACAATACAAATTTTGACTTCCGTTTACTTACTGGGCAAGTTAGGAGGAGGTGCGCCCGGCATTGGTTTTGATCTCGAGGTGCCCCAGTATGACAAGCTTAATACATGTCTGGATGATATGATGCACTGCTATTTTATTTCGTATATTGGCAGAAAACATGTAGTAAATTGACTTTCTTTTACATATTTACAGTGCAAATCTACAATTAAACCAATAGCCAAAATTAGGACTGGTTTCGTTGTGTATGTATTGTTATGGTAGTAGCTATTATCGAGATAGTGAAGAATGCAGATTAAATGGAAGAAGAAGCCAATTTGGTAGCAAACGAAATTCATAATAGAACAACCCATGACGTGCTTGCTGGATGCACGGACCAAAGGACAGGCTATTTCGGTGGTCAGACCACTCGTGTAGTATCCTGTGCTCAAGCAAGCTGGATGAGGCAATCGACTGAGGTATTACATAGGACAATGGTGGGCACTGATTTCTACACCATGTGCTTCCAGCCCAAATCAATGTCAACACCATGAATGTGCCGAAACGTCAATGCCATCAATGCAAGGAAACTGAGGAAATATGCAACGAACTGATGTTAATAGCCCCGCTACAAACTATCATTAGAGCTTACCACCATCATGATCTGTAGTCTGCTGCCCACTGTAGTCTGCCCACTGTAGTCTGCCCACTGTAGTCTGCCCACTGTAGTCTGCCCACTGTAGTCTGCCCACTGTAGTCTGCTGCCCACTGTAGTCTGCTGCCCACTGTAGTCTGCTGCCCAATGTAGTCTGCTGCCCACTGTAGTCTGCCCACTGTAGTCTGCCCACTGTAGTCTGCCCACTGTAGTCTGCCCACTGTAGTCTGCCCACTGTAGTCTGCCCACTGTAGTCTGCCCACTGTAGTCTGCTGCCCACTGTAGTCTGCTGCCCACTGTAGTCTGCTGCCCACTGTAGTCTGCTGCCCACTGTAGTCTGCTGCCCACTGTAGTCTGCTGCCCACTGTAGTCTGCCACTGTAGTCTGCCCACTGTAGTCTGCCCACTGTAGTCTGCCCACTGTAGTCTGCCCACTGTAGTCTGCCCACTGTAGTCTGCACACTGTAGTATGCCCACTGTAGTCTGCCCACTGTAGTCTGCCCACTGTAGTCTGTACACTGTAGTCTGCCCACTGTAGTCTGCCCACTGTAGTCTGTTGCCCACTGTCTGGCTTACAGAACTGGCCGCCGGCCCGCCACTACATTCACCCTCTCGATATTTCAGTTTTGGAGAGCTCACCTTTTGGACGTGGGGTTTTGAGCTTTTTCGGAGCTTTGGTGGGAGGCGGCGCCAACGTTGGTGGCGGTTCTTTGGCAGCGTCACCTGACCGACAAACATAACACAATTTACACACCACAAGCATGTGTAATTTACACACCACAAGCATGTGTAATTTACACACCACAAGCCACGAAGCCCGGAAAGCACGGCACTGCAATTGACACTGCTTGATATGTGTTGATATATGTATATGTATATGTATATGAATATGTATATGTATATGTATATGTATATGTATATGTATATGTATATGTATATGTATATGTATATGTATATGTATATGTATATGTATATGTACATGTACATGTACATGTACATGTACATATACATAGACATGGACATGGGCATAGACATAGACATAGACATAGACATAGACATAGACATAGACATAGACATAGACGTGTACGTGTACGTGTACGTGTACGTGTACGTGTACGTGTACGTGTACGTGTACGTGTGCGTGTACGTGCACGTGTACGTGTACGTGTACGTGTACATGTACGTGTACGTGTATGTGTATGTGTATGTGTATGTGTATGTGTATGTGTATGTGTATGTGTATGTGTATGTGTATGTGTATGTGTATGTGTATGTGTATGTGTATGTGTATGTGTATGTGTATGTATATGTGTATGTGTATGTGTATGTGTATGTGTATGTGTATGTGTATGTGTATGTTTATGCGTATGCGTATGTGTATGTGTATGTGTATGTGTATGTGTATGTGTATGTGTATGTGTATGTGTATGTGTATGTGTATGTGTATGTGTATGTGTATGTGTATGTGTATGTGTATGTGTATGTGTATGTGTATGTGTATGTGTATGTGTATGTGTATGTGTATGTGTATGTGTATGTGTATGTGTATGTGTATGTGTATGTGTATGTGTATGTGTATGTGTATGTGTATGTGTATGTGTATGTGTATGGACCGCCCCGCGCCAGCAATGTGTATGGACTTAATTAACCCTATTCCCTGCGGGGGCAGATTCAGCACCTCCCGGTCGTTTTTCACTTGCCGCTTCTAAACGTTAAGCCTAGCGTCCTGCAACTTTGTGACTTTTCAAAAAATTGAATGGCGCGTGTTGTGTCAAAATTTTGGAAAAAATCGGTCCAGCAGAGGCGGTTCCAGGCTCCTGTTTTGGGAGGATGTTACGAATGCGGTTTTGCGGCGCATACTTCCTTCGTGGTTTGCAGTGCAATAAATGAGTCAGAAACAATATCAATGCAATATGCATCATAGATACTGGGATTGTACATATTTGGGGGGCAGAGGCGCACTCAGGATAAAAATGGGAGGCGATACGCACCCTCAAATTAGGTCCAATTTCAAATTAGTAAGATGATAAAAGCGTCACGCGCATGGTGCCCCCATGTTTTCTCCTGGATCCGCCTATGAGCAATAGATTATATTTAACAAATTACAGCATATAATGTCCACATGTGACGTTCATGTCGTCCCAAACAATCACGAACAGCACATATTTTTATCAGAAAATACCCCCATTGTACATTTCCTGAATACGCCTATGATTTTTATTTTGTTTTTGTCTTTTAATATATTAAAGACCAGTACATTTGAAGCTCAAAAACGTTTGGGGCATGACAATCGGTCGAGCCACATGGCCGCAATGACCTTTCAAAAAACACCCAAAATTTTCGTATTTTTTGCTTCCTGCCCCCCCCCCCCCCATTTTTGAACAAAACAAAAATTAGAGGGTCCAGAAAGAGAGATCTTGTCATGACGAATCGAATGGCGTTTTCCCCCCCATTGAAATCGACCGAGCGGTTCTTGAGATCTCTGGGGGGGGGGGGGGCAGAATCTGCCCCCCGCAGGTTAGCGTAATTTTGACCGCCCGCAGAGAATAGGGTTAATGGCTACGAGCGACTCCTAGGTTTCGTCCCGATCGGTCTTAATGGCTACGAGCGAATTTTAGGGTTCGTCCCGACCGGACTTAATGGCGAGGTTAGGTTAGGTTAGGTTAGTTTAGTTTAGTTATAAGGAAGAAATATTGGAGAACCAAGTATGGACGATGCCCACACCGAATTTCAAAGCAATATCTATATGTGGCACTTCTTTGTCTACCAAAAAAATATACGCAGACGGGAACTGTGGCCTATCTGATTCCGCGAAATAATGCTTGGACAATAGGCATCCTTGTACCCATAGGCGTAACCACCTTCCGAAAGTAGGTGGGGACGGAGGCACTTTGAAGTCGATTCTTTCCATGCAACGCCCATAGGCGTAATGTTAAAATCCGAAAATGTTACTGGGGACTGATCCCCAGTGACCCCTAAGATGGTTACGCACCTGCTTGTACCTTATCAAGAGATGACATTAAATTGTAGGTAGGTGTGTACTTAAATTAAATGGCGCTAAAAGGTAGGTGTTAATCAAATATTGTTTTGAGCGCTTTAGGTAAGTATATACCTAACTACATGCTGATGTGCATAAAATAAACGTATTGCAATAGGTCTTGAGTAGTGAGCGTCCCGGTTGTGTCCATAAAACGACATCCTGTTCGTTTTGATTCAAAACATTGTTGGTTCATCTGGCAAAGATGACAACAAGGAAACTGAAAGTGAAGTTCATTAAACATAGTTTGGTCTTCCGCTAGCCTTAAGAAGTGTACCTAGGTATTTGATTGAAAGCTTGACGCTTACAAAGTTGTTAATGGGCAGTTAGTTTAGGGTGAGCGCAAAGCGTACAAATTATACTTACAACAGCTTTTTCCGTTGGCACTTTTTAACCGCTGGACCTTTAACACCGGGGTCGCGCTGCTACACGACTTCATATTGATTCTTGGCATTTTCCTATTGATGCACTTGCAAGTCTTGCTGAAAATAGTGTCAACATAAGGATAAATATTTCCTGGTTAGATGGTGAACACAAACAACAACGAGGCAAACCACAAACAGGCAAATAACAACATATTACCAGCAAAAATACATCAATGTTTAAAGGGACTATGCCACCTGAACATTATATTTGAGTTGAGATAGCCATTTTGATGGCTTGACATTGAAATTAAGTATGGTAGCAGTTAAAACAACCACAATGATCTAATCAAAACGATATTCGAGTTTGATTTTGACATCTGTACAAAATAAGGCCCATGTGTATTTTAATAGGGCCTATAAACTGTCAGCGTCGTGTCTCTTTACCCAACTGGTAATGATAGTCGACTTGTTTTAAGGTCAGCCTTGAAATATTTTTGTCTTTCATTTCTCGATCCCCGGGTGGTTCACAATCTAAGCCAATTTAGACACCGGGTGGTTCGCTTTTTCTGCGCAATAGATGTCGACAAAAATTTGTACCATACATTTGGCAGCACAAAGGATTTCCCTGTTATTAAAAGCAAAAATCATATGACGTCACCCTTAAAAATAAAAGTTGAATATCTTATAAGATAAGCAATTTTTAGGAAAACCCCCAGGAACATGTTCAGCTGACCTCGCCTGGCATGTAGACATACAATTAAGTGTGATTCGACAACTTTAAAAAAGGTGGGACAGTCCCTTTAATGCATTGGAAGCATTCGCAATGAATTGGCAATACGCATATGGGAGACATCAGTCATGATAACTCCTGACATGTTTGTTAAAAAAAACGTTTGGTCTTAATTCCCGTAAGTAGCCGCCCAGCCCTAGCCCACTTGAGCTGGGACTTGACTTTAAGTATGGGGTCCCACCTCAGTGAGGAAAAGAACAGTGGCGTAACTTCATACATAATTATTTCCTAATGAATGTTAGCGCCCCCTGAATAACTCTTTATGGTACTTAATTACTGACTGGCACCAAAATGATAAGCCTTCCCAATTGCTGCAATTGACGCCAAATGCTGAGAGCTGGCCCAATGTTGCAGATTGCTAGTGAAACCAAGAGTTTATCAATTGTGATGTGGATGAACAATGCACATACGTGTTATTGACCACGCTGTTTTTTAATATACATTTTAACATCGCGATATCATCCGCATAACCACATTTCATCATCTGTGATACCTATCATCCATCAACTGATACCATCATCTCACATCTCATCTCACTCACATCTAAAATATTCTAGTTTTGTTGAAAATATATTTGTGAAAACATATATATCATAGTTTTTGTGTGTTGAAAATCGTAGATTGCTATGTTAATGACGATCATTTAATCAAATAAAAGTGTATTCTCATTTTGCATCAACATCTCCCCTTCCACGCAGTGGCGGATCTAGGTTTCGAGTTTGGGGGGCAACAAATTTCGCTCCGTTTCGTCGGCGAAAAGTTGTTGACCGGGGGGGGGGGGGGGGGGGGGGCGTCGGGTCGTCAGCGCAGAGTCGTTGAGGGAGGGGGGGGTCGGATCGTCAACGGGAAAGGTTTTTGAGCGGAGGGGGGGGGGGGGGGGCGTCGGGTCGTCAGCATGAAAGTTTCGTTGAGCGGGGGAGGGGGGTAAATCTCGCCTTCCCGGAACAAAAATCACAACCCCCGGAACGGTTTGGGGATATGCATTTGCCTACCAATTTTTCGTTGTGTGGGCGGAGGGGGTGGGGGGGGGCAATTGGGGTATTCCAAAACAGATCGACCAAAACAATCTCTAAATAACACACTACATCTCATATTTCGATGAAACTACGTGTCTGGGGTTATCTGGGCTGTTGATTCACGCTGTGAACTTTTCAGCCTCGGCCGTCAAATGGTTTTCGAGTTACAGCCTCGGCAACTTTGTAATGTCAAGCAAAACTCAAATTTTCAGCGGACAATATCTCCCATCTAACCAGTAAAACGCCTTAATCGGCGGTAACCGAACGGTATCTGTTGCTTCCCTGGGACAAACTACATACAAAATAGTTGTTACGAGCAAGCGCTTCGGCGCTCGCTCGTCTTTCCGTGGTATATGGGTAAAATCTGAATATGAGCGGGCCCGACCCGGCCGGCCTGGCCCGACCCGGCCCGTGGCGACGCTTTTGAGAAGCTCATATCTCTGCAACCGCACGTCCTATTGACAAGCAGACTTCTTTGCTGAGCAGCCCCATCTAACCTACCCTGTTTGAGACCATGGTGCCGACTCATGTGGGTGACTACCACTGTGCGTGCCGCGTGCCGCGTGAGGGGTGTTGGAAGATGTTTCCTCGCAATAACTCCGCAACGGCTGAGTCGATTGTGTTCAAATTTGGTGTATTGTTAGGGACCTCTCAGCCGCCACTTTCCCCAAGGTCAGGGGTTGGGTGCCTCTGCACGGTGCGCACGTGCACACCCCTATTCTATATCGCAGGAACGGCTGAGCCGATTGTGTTCAAATTTTGTGCGTGGTTAGGGATCTCTCAGCCACCACTTTCCCACAAGTCAGGGGTGGGGTGCTTCTGCACGCGCGCACGTGCGCACCTTTTTGTATCTCAGAAAACTACTTGCCTGATGGAGTTGAAATTCACCATACATTTTCTTCGCGCTCGCTCGTTCATCGCCGACTTCGGCGTTCTTACTGGTATTACATTACATTTACAGGGGCCATGATGCCCACCAAAGGTTCTAAAACCATGATTCCCCCCTAAAAACGCCGGACGTTCAGTGGCGGACGGCTGACGGCCCGCTCCCCCCCCCCCCCATCCCCATCAACAACTTTTCGCTGACGGCTGACGGCCTGCTACCCCCCCCCCCCCCCCCCCCCCCCTTCGCTCAACAACTCTGAAAATACTCCACTGGATTAACCTACCCCCCTCTCCAACAACCCCCCCCCCCCCTCCAACAAAAAAAAAGTATAGATCCGCCCTTGCTCACAACTATATTGTTATAAACTTGATAGCTATATTGGTCAATTGTTATTGTATATTGATGGCAAAGCAAAGTAAGAAAAAAGCTAAGTCACGTTACCCACACTAAATCGAAAAATACCTGCATCATTCATGACCAGGGAACATAACTGTCTTTGGGCTTGGTAACGTCAATAGTCTGTATTAGCATAAGCGGAAAAAACATATTTATTTAGTGGCCTTTACCTACCATCAGAATAGCAACTGCGCCACGATGTCGACATTAATATAGATTATATATCCGGGGTATATCCGCGCCCGTCCCAAGTGTCAGCCAGCGCCTCTCTCATGTGTGGTGTAAACTACGGGGCCCAGTCACACGCCGGGCCCGCAGACCGCCGAGGCAGCGTTATTAGCGTCAGGAATTATTCACGTTTGTCTTCCTCATAAGTTATCTATTAGCTAGAAACGAAATATTTTGGTTCGATATTGGTCAGTAGAGACGGCGCTATCCGAGTGTATATTTTTTGTTGTTGTCAAAACTCGTCTTCGTGTTATCCTTTACGGTGTTGAGAAGAATAGCATGGTCAAACAATATTGCAGCACAAATATTGCAACGCCTGTCAGCCTGCCTAAATATTACTCAAACAGCTTTGTGTTACAGATATAATTTAAAGAGGGTACCTTCGCCTGCGAAGTGGTGAAGGTCTCATTGTTCTATGTCTAACAGTTCCCGAATACCGATTTAAATAATGAAAATGCCGTTTTTTATGTAAGTTGTCATAACTTTCGACTTTAGCTAAGCTTTGCTCTGAACGACATGTGTGACGCCAGGCCAATGTACTCTCTGTCGAATCGTGTTTAGCGCATGTCTCTGCGACCCTCGGTTCCTCAGTTATCGGCCTGGGATCGACGCGCGTTGATCGTTTTCGTCTATTTGTGAATTTGGCCGGTTCCTATGTTAACCCAATGACACAGTTGTCGCCGACACAGCGGCGACACGTATGTCGGATCTTGTTGAAATTTTGATACACCGGTGCGCTCTGCCAGCGCACCTGCGTGTCAAATTTCACTGACCCTTGCACGAATTGTTGTTGAGTTATTAGCGATTTGTGTATGACCGTTACGTTGTTTGATTTGCACGTACCACGCACGCACGGACGGACGGACATCTTATAATTAATAAGATAGAGATAATCATTTTGGAAAATTACAATTTTGGATTTCAACCCCGTAATCTTAGGTAAAATCGCGTGATTTTATTGTGTGGGCCATTTAAAATTCTGAATTTTTTTCCCATTCCAGCATCGACTTCGATAACTAAGCCTTCGATGGTAAAAACAATTGAGATAGTTTTTTCTCTAAATATTTAATGTATATTTTCATATTTATAGCAATAATGTCTTTGGTATAACTTTGCACGACTTGTGCTAGATAGCTTATCACTTCGCTTATTTGGGGTTATTGACACTGGTTAATAGAACATAATTTTCTGAATCGATATATCGTTAGAATCGTTATATCATAATAATCATGGTTTCTGACGACTCTGATGATAGATAGGTTAACATTACTCACATGATTTAGATGGGAGATATTGCCCTCTTAAAATTGAGTTTTGCATGACATTACAAAGTTGCTCGAGGCTAAAACTCGAAAGCCATTCGACGCAGCCGCCACCAGTAACAGTTGGCAGCACCCGGTCGTTTGGGCATTACAAACCTACTACACCATAGGGTTCCATGTTAAATTGATGATTTCCAGACGAGGCTGGCTTCGCAACCTATGGTACATATTTCAAATCCGACTTCTGGAACAGATACCTACAAGCCTTAGCTACAACGTTTCTATTACAATTTTTCCCGATATTCCGGGCGTAAAGGGGTTAAATGGGCTTGGGGGTTAAAAATGTCGGAACGACCGCTGACTACTTCCAAATCTACTACAGGTACTGAAATATACACTACTTCGTCTACTACTTCGAAGTAGAATTGAATATGACCGTTTCCAAATCCTACTACATGTACTGAAATATACACTACTTCGACTACTACTTCGTATATTTGCTGGAGCTTAATTCATAAATAAAGATATAATCTATGGAAATACAAGTTATTGATAGCAAACAATACCTTTAATTTATCATCGACAAAACAATTACGATACAAATTATATCTTGTCTAATTAATTTGGGCGTTACATTCCTTACTGTTCTACCCGTTGTTCTATTACCCTGATTCGACGGACGGGGCGGAAAGTTTCACAGCGTTAATTTACGGCCCAGATAACTCCACACACGTAGTTTTATTGAAATATGAGATGCATGGTGTTATGGCTTGGTCGATCTGTCATGGAATGCCCCAGCTACTAGCTTGCTGAGCGATAGCGACGAAGAATCACGAAAATAAGTGTCCACGAACACTCACGAAAATAAGTTCCCCTCCAGAGGCGGATCCAGGGGGTGGGGCAAGGGGCCATGCCCCCTCCCCCAAAGGTCCTGAACTGTGATCCTCCCCCCCCCCCCCCCCCCCAACGGCCGGACGTACAACAGTGGATGGCTGCTGACACGGCCCGCTCTACCCCCCCCCCCCCCCGACTCAACAACTTCTCGCTAACAGCCTGCTCCCCCCCCGGTCAACAACTTTTGTTTTTGACTGAAACTGTGACTGCGCCCCCCCCCCCCCCCCCCCAGTAAAAAAAAAAATCCGTGCCGTCGCCCCTGGCAAAAACAGTTGGTATATTTTTTTAATGGACAAATCTCGTTATGTTTGCTTCCGTAATCTTTACTCCAATGAGATAATTGTCTACCGCATTTCGTTTTCGCTATTTGAGCCTTGATAGTGTTGTTTACATATTCTGATTCAAAGAGAGACGTTTTCTGTTATGGCGTCACAACCCATTTTGGTGAAGCAAGATTCTTGTGACGTCACATGTAAAAATATCAATATTTTGTTCTTCAAAATATAACATTGCTATTTTTTCTCTCGCAAAAACGAATGCCAGAACCGTAATCAGGGCACCCTCTTCATCATTCCACATACCTTTTTCAAGGTGAAATATTCCCTTTAAGGAAAATTACAACACAGGTCTTACATACGATCGGTAAGGAAATGTATCCTATGACTAGTTTTTAGCATTTAGCAGACAGTCTACTCACGATTGCTCGATCCAGCCGCCGAAGAAAAACTTTGCTTTGGCGCACTCGCAGTAGCACTCGGTCTGCTTCTTTAAGTTTGGAATGTTTTCCCCATTCTTCGGCATGGACGTCTCGGAGTAGCATTTTGATTTTTGACGCACACTACAACCAACACACATACCAGCAGTCAGGGCACAGGCGGATGACAGTTCAGCAATGGCTATTTCCCGGCTGTACGGCCGGGTCTTTGTTAGGCTGATACTTTATTAGGCCGAGGGTATAGTTGCCCAAGCTCAACTATACCCTGCAGCTAGTTTTCATCAGTGGTGGGCATCGTTACTCAACAAAGTAGTTCCGGTACTCGTTACTCCGTTACACGAAATGTAGTTCCGTTACTCGTTACTCCGTTACTTTGCGAGAAAAGTAACACAAGTTACTTTGTCCGCTACTCTGTTAATTTGTGAATATTAAAAAAAAAACAGCTCAAAGGTGGGTTCCGCAATTCCTGTATTCCTCGTAAACAGTAACAATAACATGTATTTCACTGTCTCTGTTGAACGTCATCTACGCTTTTCCATGACATAAGTAGCTTGGCATGCCATCAAGTGCTGCCGTGCGCAATTCGTGAACGAGCAGCAAGTTACTCAGGTCATATGCTGGCGGCTTCTTTAATTTAATTATTTTTTACCAATCAGTTTGTGTGATAAATGGGGTGGTATAGCTTGAACGCAACCTGATAGGATACCCCGCATAGACACAGGGTTTTGTTGTAGCTGAATGCTCATTCCCTCATTCTCGTGTGCGGACACGATCATCAGCATATGCTGATCTATTGTCTCATTTTAAACTTCAACTTTAAACTTTTGGTTTAACTTTAACGCGCATATCGAAGCACAACATATCACAATTAAACATGGACTGGACAAGAGCGCCACTCTTCAGTGTAATGCGTGAATGTAGGTACATCTTCTATGCTAGGCAAGTTCACTGAGCAAGAAGCAGAGTAACAGGAAGTGGTACTTACACTCTGTTGCCGTTTCTGTTGGCAGCGACGTTTTTGAAGCGGAAACAATCACAGTAAGAATCCAGTTCGTCATGTCATATACAGAGTACATACATATACATACATACACATATACTATACATAGGCTAAAAATGTAGGTATACGCACAAACATCTTACTAAGTGAAAACCAAGAATACTAGATCAACGTCCAAACAGTCTACGTAGCTTTTGGTTTGTCTGTACAAAAATAATGCTGAAGTTGTAGAACATGGAAATGCTGCTGGAGTAAAGCGTCTGTTCAACCATTCTAATTAACATCAGTGTAGTGCTATCTTCAGGATAAGACTAAGCAATGTCAGCGCAATGCGAATTATGACTTGAGGAAGTTAATGATGAACATATCTAATAAGTTCTGGCGTTTCCATTCAGCATTGTGTGACCTCTGATGACAGGAAGGATACATACACGGCTCGTATCAGCCATGGTACAAAGTAGGCAAATTATTGGCATTGAGTAGGTACTAGGTAGTCATAGCAACAACGACCACACAAATAATATAGTCTTATGACGACATTAAGGGAGGGAGACTAAATGACAGAAACCTGATCATAATTGACGGGTGTTTGCACAATAATGTCACGTGACATGCCCTTCAGGCGCGGGCAGTTTCGTCAGTGGCGTGCAGCTTCCTACCATGAAGTCCCGGAAGTCCCGGAGGTCCCCCGCGGCCTTCATCGCTGTAGATCGGCTGGACCGCCTTCACTGTCGACAAACAAGAGAAGCCAGTCAGGTTAGCTGCCGACAAAGGGGCAGTCAGTCAGATTAGCTACTGACAGAAGCACAGCCAGTCAGATTAGCTGACGACAGAAGGACAGCCAGTCGGGTTATCTGACAACAGAGGGGCAGCCAGTCAGGTTAGCTGACGACAGAGGGGCAGCCAGTCAGGTTAGCTGACGACAGAGGGACAGCCAGTCAGGTTAGCTGACGACAGAGGGGCAGCCAGTCAGGCTAGCTGCCGACAGAGGGGCAGCCAGTCAGATTAGCTGTCGACAGAGGGGCAGCCAGTCAGATTAGCTGACGACAGAGGGACAGCCAGTCAGGTTAGCTGACGACAGAGGGGCAGCCAGTCAGGCTAGCTGCCGACAGATAGGCAGCCAGTCAGATTAGCTGACGACAGAGGGACAGCCAGTCAGGTTAGCTGACGACAGAGGGGCAGCCAGTCAGGCTAGCTGCCGACAGAGGGGCAGCCAGTCAGATTAGCTGACGACAGAGGGACAGCCAGTCAGGTTAGCTGACGACAGAGGGGCAGCCAGTCAGGCTAGCTGCCGACAGAGGGGCAGCCAGTCAGATTAGCTGACGACAGAGGGACAGCCAGTCAGGTTAGCTGACGACAGAGGGGCAGCCAGTCAGGTTAGCTGACGATAGAGGGACAGCCAGTCAGGTTAGCTGACGACAGAGGGGCAGCCAGTCAGATTAGCTGACGACAGAGACACAGCCAGTCAGGTTAGCTGACGATAGAGGGACAGCCAGTCAGGTTAGCTGACGACAGAGGGGCAGCCAGTCAGGTTAGCTGACGATAGAGGGACAGCCAGTCAGGTTAGCTGACGACAGAGGGGCAGCCAGTCAGATTAGCTGACGACAGAGGGACAGCCAGTCAGATTAGCTGACGACAGAGGGGCAGCCAGTCAGATTAGCTGACGACAGAGACACAGCCAGTCAGGTGGGACAGCCAGTCAGGTTAGCTGACGACAGAGGGACAGCCACCAGGGGCGGCGGATTCGGAGGGGGGTTATTTTTTGCCCCCCCCATCCCGTTATTTTACAATAACTCCTAAACCACCAGTATCGTCACTAATTTTTCGGTACCTTCTCTCACATCCATACTACACATGTTGGCCAATGCAAAAAGATGAGGTTATGATAGGCCAGCCGGGAATGACGTCAGAGTGACGTCATGTTCTTCGGTTTTTGTTGACAAATAATGGTTTGCGGAAGACGCTGTCAAAGGTACAATGTTTGAGATAAATTAAATTGTCTTAAATTAAATTACTGACAATAGACCGGGCTATCAAATTGCAATCTCGGATTTTTGTTTTATTTTATTCAAAATTTTGAGAAATCCAAATATATTTTTTTAAAGATTGTTTACAATATTTTCAAAAAAATCAGAGTTATAAAAAACGGAATATATGTGATCGAAACGTGTTCTGTGAATATGTGTACCAAATTTGAAGTCAATATCTACAAAAATGACTGACTTATGACCTTTAAATGACAAAAATCGACCACCTCTCACAGCATTACTATAAAAATGCATTTCCATGTTTGCTTTTTACTTCTATTTATATCGAACAAATAATGGTCTGAGGTCATTTTTCGCGTTCTAGACGAAACACAAACCCATACACATGTGTTACAATGCCTAATGGACGTAATCCGCAGTTTGACCTCGTGACCTCGGATGACCTTGACCTGACCCAGGGTCATAAACAGCTTAGGATGGTACTTAGAAGTGTCAGACACACGAATCATACTGATTTATCGATTGCTTATGCGTTTAATATCGCAATTTTGCGCAACAATTCCATCCATCGAGACCTTTTGACACGGTCAAACATTTTGTACTTGACCTGACCTGTGACGTCATGGGTGACCCCGAAGTCAACAATATTAGGTTTTCCTCGATACATTTTCCAGCCCCCCCCCCCCCCCAGTAAGTCGCGTTGTGGAATATACTCCAGTAACTCGCGGGTTAACAAGGAACGACTTGAATTTTGAAACATCAATATTTGGCTACTGAAAACGGGTCTTGTTTTCTGGTAGCTATTACATTGCAATTGTATGTTACCCTAGCTTAATTTCCGGGCTCTGGCAACCCTGATAGATCGCCACTCTAAATCACGATATATCTCATCATCATCAACTTTAATTTTACCTTCAAATCCTTCAACATATGTGTTTAAGCTATATGACTACGTGAACTGAATCAGGGACGTAAGCCACGGGGGCCATACCTCCACCCCCCCCCCCCCCCCCCCACAGCAGTCCCGTTTACACTGCACAAAATGGGATTCCGTCAAGCTTTAACATTACACGTATATAAGCGTTGCATGGAACTAGTTTGAAATATCTTCGACTGCACCACCCCCCCCCCCCCCCCCCCCACTCGGCAGGTGAAAAGGTATTGTGGCCAGTGCCGGATCTACGGTTGGGAAAAATGGGCAATTGTCCCCCTCCCCCCAAACGAAAAATCGGTAGGGATACGTACGTTTTTGCCCCCCCCCCCAAAAAAAAAACCCTTAAAGATAGGGAATTGAATATTCTATGAAACTGCAATCTCAAAATTTTACAATTTCTGGTTTTTGACCCCCAAAATAAATAAAAGATGTTTTGGGGAAATGCCTTCAAAATCAAAATTTTAAAACATTTAAAAAAAGAAAAGAAAAAATGTTGGATAGCCACATATGGACAATACCCAAACCAAATTCCAAAGCAATTTAATTATTTCTGACTGACTTATGCAGGGGGTAGGAACTATGTTCAAGTTGGGGGGAGGGGGGGCAGGAGGCATTCTGAAGTCGATTCTTTCCATGCAACGTCCATAGGGGGCGTTGCATTTTACGCCTATTTAACATAGGCGTAATGTTAAAATCCAAAATGGGGGGGGGGGGGCGACTGCCCCCCTGCTCCCCCCCCCCTGTTCCTACGCCTATGGACTTATGGCTTCCTAAGTATGATTAACTTATGACGTCATATTTTACAATGACGTGTTTTTTTTTAACAGATACAGACAAATAAATGCCAGCACTGTATTTCTGAGACAAAAACTGGTCTATAAAAATGACTTTTGTATTGACATTTATTCATTTCAAATTTTGACCATATGTGACCTTAACTTGACCTGAGCATGACACTCACTGCACTTAACTGCATCTTAAATGAGTTCCGACGGTAAAATGAATTTCACTATCGAATTATACGTGTAAAATAAATAGCCAATACAACATGTGTCGCATCACTTTCGAAAATATACTGCCCGTAGTGACCTTTTGTGACATGACCTTGACCTTGACCTTTGACAACAATCTCATTTTAGATCATACGGGATGTGTATTATACCTTTGGGAGCACTTTGGGTGATCATGGTCGCAATCAAAAACTTTGGATGGAAAATATGGTCCATAACTCAAATGCCTCGATGTTCACCTTTGCACCGACCTTGACCTGATATGTGACCTTAATTCGAATATTTTTAGTATGATTTATATGCGTCTCATTGAGAGCTTTCGAATGCCACCTTGCGCGTCTCACTGCGATCATTGGTTCCTGAGATAACGAGGGGGCAATATTTGCCAGATTCCAGGACAAAAAGTCAAATGTGAAAAAGTCAAAGGACAAAAAGTCAAATCGGCTAAAAGCCAAAGGGTAAAAAGTCAAATCGGCTAAAGTCAAATGCAAAATGGCAAAATGGCAAAGAGTCAAGAGGACAAAAGTAATATGCAAAAGTCAAAACGGCAAAAAGTCAAAAGGACAAAAGTCAAAAACAAAAAGTAAAAGCCGCTAAAAGCCAAGAGAACAAAAAGTAAAATGACAAGGAGTCAAAAAGATAAAAGCCCAATGCAAAAAGTAAAATAGCAAAAAGTCCAAAAGGATAAAAGCCAAATGCACAAAAGTAAAAAACGCAAAAAAGTAAATGCAAAAAGTCAAAAGCGTAAAAAGTCAAACACAAAAAGTAAAATTCGAAAAGTCGAAAGATCTGACAAGATAATGGAAAGATAACGGAGGCAGAAATTCATATATTAATCCGTTAACTTCAGAGATATTTGTACAGTGCAGGCAAATACGTCGAATAAGATCACGTTCGCTATATCGTACTATTTATCACCTACTAGCAATGCAAATGTCAGGACCACGGAGTGCTAGGCCCGAAGTTCGGGCGCCGTGTTTAACCCGCGCCGTGCCGGTGCTCGGCGCCACCTTCGCCGTGCCGGGGGGGGGGGGGGGGTGCCGGGGGGGGGGGGGGGCGTTTCGACGCCCCCCCCCCCCTAACTCGGCTCCTATGGTACGTAGACAAAAACCGAAAACACCGTTCGAAAGCTCGTCAAAATGCATTTTTTAACTATTTCAGACATTTATTTTTTTCTCAGGTCAATATTGAGGTCACCAGAGGTCATCAAGGGTCAGATTTTCAAGATTTAGGACTTCGCTCCAGAAATCCCCAGATATCACAGGAACTATGATATCTAGGAACAAACAGAAACAAGCAATGGAAAGCTCTTGCAAAATGCAATCGCCATGGTGTCCTCAGATTTTAGCTCAGATCAATAGTTTAAGCTCCAGAGCTCATCAAATGTCAAAAAGGCCATTTTTTTTTAGCAAAACAGTTTTCTCACATATATTTTTACCGAACAAAGATAGGGAAATGTTTTTGACGCCATCGTGTTTGTCTCATCAAGGCACTCCGTATCATATGCATGATGGCCAGGTTAGGTTAATGCATACATTTGACCCCAGGTAAAGGTCAAGTAGTGACCCAATTAAGTCATGTTGCACATTGGGAGACGTGCCTCGACGAGACAAACACATTTGTGCCAGTTTCACTTCTCTATCTTGATTTTTTTCGAGAGTTATTGGCAAAAAAGTGTTGTTGGCCTCGGGTGACCTCATCTGACCCTGTAGGGGTCACTGAACAAAAAGTGCACCTGGAAATTCAAGCATGGCCTATGATAACATGATAGAGAAGGAATTGGGCTGATATAATTCGTATTCTCAGAATAGGAAGCATTTTACTATTTCCCCATTGACTTATAATGGGGAGGTCACGAAATTGACCCGACCTTAGGTCACCGATATACAAAATCCGAGATAAACGTATTCTAGGTACTATTGCCCTTATGCAATTCTGTAAGTACGAAATCGATCGGCCAAAAACTGTGGCTGTGGTACGACCGGAAGCATTTTTGGAGGTGGGGTCACGTGACCTAGTCTGGTGACCTGACCTGAGATGACCCGAGGTATTTTTTTTAACATAATGTGCGTAATTGATGCCCGAACAGCTGTGACAAAAACGGCGGCGCTGCACCCCGACGTTATTTTGCTATCTTCGAAAAACCTTAGGGGGGAACCTTACGTCTAAACGCCCCCCCCCCCCCCCCCCTCCCGGCACGGTGCGGGTTAAGTAGTGTCGGACTAAGGCCTGCCGTGCTCATGCCATCGTGCCTGATCAATATGTTTTTTTTCTTCAATGTTATGCCGTGCCTGACACCGTGTTGACACCTGCCACGAGTGAGGTTACTTATGCGGAGGATCTTGAAATCTTGATCTTGAAAATGGCCTTGAAGATGACCTTCAATGTCAAAATGAATGTAATTTTCCTGATCAGCGTGTCCAAGTTGACCAGTAATCACATTTTGAAACGAATCGCTACTCGACGCTGAATTAGAATCCGAATCAGTCGCTAACTTCACGGACATGATAACAACGGCCTTTAATTAAAAGTAGTTCACCTTTGCATGGCGTATTGAACTAGTATAGCCGTCATTGACATTTTAGCTTGATTCCCTCTGATTTTGTGACGTTTTACATTTTACTTTTACAGTTTGACTTACCTAACGCCCATGACGTGTCCTGTATGGAGCGAAGCGAAGAAACTTACTCTCACTACAAGCTTTGACGTGACGCGGAGCCGTGAATTAGCTATTTTTGCCCTTTTAACTTCTTGTATGTGGCTTTTTGCATTTTTTACTTTTTACATTTTTTACTTTTTGCATTTGACTTTTTGCCTTTTTTACTTTTTGCATTTGACTTTTTACATTTCAATTTTTGCCTTTTATCCATTATGACTTTTACCTGTTTAATTTTTTGCATTTTACTTTTATCTTTTTGACTTTTTGCATTTGACTTTTTGCTTTTTTACTTTTTGCCATTTTACTTTTTGTCCGTTTTACTTTTTGCCGTTTTGACTTTTTGCATTTGACTTTTAGCGTATTTGACTTTTTGTCCTTTGACTTATTGTCCTTTGACTTTTTGTCCTTTGACTTTTTGTCCTTTGACTTTTTGTCCTTTGGCTTTTTGACTTTTTTTGACTTTTTGTCCGGTTGCCATATTGTCCCCCCCCCCCCCCCGGTCAATGGCGTTCGGCTGAGACCCCGGTCAAGCGCGGGTTAAGATACTACGAACTCGACATTTTCCTAAATCGAGACATTTGAGACAAACATGTGTCGATATATTTCTCTCCATCCTCGATTTTGGTTAAAATTAATCAACTTACCAAAACGGGCACAATTATACAAACTCTTCCTGTTTGCATTCATTTCATGTTTGTTCTTGCCGTTCATCACGAGAATGGCAATGTTTTTCTTATGTATGCACGTGTCCCATTCAACCTTCTTCTTGCGCTGTATTTTCCCGACTTCATTATGGCACCAACATCTGCCCGATTTCGCTACCTGCTGCTGCCTGGAGTCGGAAAAAACACAGTCATGCTGTCACGGTACAGGAAGATAGTTATGTTATATTCTAACGTCATCCGAAATGGCACAACTTCGCTGTTCACATGAATATTGTAATCGTGCAACCATCACGTCAGCAAAAATAGACAAAACACAAAATGATCAAGGATGGTTGACCTGATGTTAATAATAAGCCATACAAATATATCTGAACTGAACGCGGGAAAAGCAAATTATAATGTCAGTTATTTAGTTCCAATTCCATTGTTTTCCTCAGAATGGAGTGCATTAGTCAGATCAGATTGCTAAGAAGCACGCAATGTCATCGTGACAACATCCGCACGTGCGTGACCTATAATTCCACTAAGAACATTGCTGAGAAAAGTGTTTATAGACGATTATCACGATATATCTCTCAAAGTTCATTCGTCCAATGAAGAGAATGACGTTTTGAACCAGCATATTCTTGTCCAGCGCTATATATATTTAAATGTTTATAATACTTATTCCACAAGCCGTAGGTATGTCATCGTTACGTCATAATTATACGTCAAATCAGCCAATCTCCCTTCATTGCACGAATGAACATTGAGAGATATGTCGCGATAATCGTCTATAATTTTTTTTTCAGCAATGTTCTTAGTGAAATTATACGTCACACACGTGCAGATGTCGCCACGATGACATTGCGTGCTTCTTAGCTATCTGATTTCGCATTAATTTACTCCATTCAGTGGAAAACATATGTATGGCTTCCTAGTGTCATGATAATTAATTTCTACCTTCTCTCAATCATTTCTGAGCTTTATTTTTTAGCTTTTTTAAAGGTGAACAGTTCCCTTTAACCCCGGGTAGGAGGGGGGGGGGGGGGGGGAGTGGATGCCACCCCTCGGTTTTTTCTGGAATAACTCGCGTAGTTTCCAACCGATTTCAATGGAACTTTCAGTACCCTACTTTTGAACAATTTTCCACATACTCTGAAAATGTTGAATTTCTACACCACATGATCCGTGACCTATGTATGACCTGTTTATCAAGGTCATGTCAGGCGCAACTGGCGTCCCGCAGTATCGATGCTTGTAACTTGTGCAGTTTCCGGGTGTTTGTAGTTCAGGAGCATATGCACAGGTGTTTCCAGGTGACAGTTGTGGTTTCCACTGAGATCGTGACCTCGATTGACCTTTTAAGAGGTCAACTGAGGTCATTGACCTCCGATGACCTCAGATGACGTTTTTGGGCTTCTGGTAGTTTCTAGGACATTTTGTGACGCTGATTTCAAATTTGGGATCCATTTTACATAATTATATGTTCCACTGGGGTTATGCGCTTCCACAGGTCAACCGAGGTCACTGACCTCAGATGACCTGACATGACCTTTTTGAAATTTGGCAATTCTTAGGACATTTTGTGACGCTGATTACGAATTTGGCACCCATTAAGCATTATGATATGCTCATTCACGATTCTAGCTCGATAAAATTAAATTTATACGCATTTACAATTTTTATGACTTTTGGGTCATTGACATGACCTCAGAGGTCACCTAATGACCTAAGACCTTAACATTGGGTATCAGCGGTTGCCTCTCGTCATAAGCAACACGCTCGTCTTTGACTCGAAGCTCTATCTCAATTAGGGGTGAAACGCTAAGGGGGGGGGGTCGCTGGCTCCTCACTGTGTTATGAGCCACTGCTGGCTCCTCACTGTGCTTTGAGTCACTGATGGCTCCTCACTTTGTTATGAGTCATTGCTGGCTCCTCACTGTGTTATAGGGCACTGCTGGCTTCTCACTGTGTTATGAGTCACTGCTGGCTCATCACTGTGTTATGAGTCACTGCTGGCTCATCACTGTGTTATGAGTCATTGCTGGCTCCTCACTTTGTTATGATCCACTGCTGGCTCCTCACTGTGCTTTGAGTCACTGCTGGCTCCTCACTTTGTTATGAGCCACTGCTGGCTTCTCACTGTGCTTTAAGTCACTGCTGCCTCCTCACTGTGTTATGAGTCATTGCTGGCTTCTCACTGTGTTATGAGTCACTGCTGGCTCCTCACTTTGTTATGAGTCATTGCTGGCTTCTCACTGTGTTATGAGCCACTGCTGTATCCTCACTGTGTTATGAGTCACTGCTGGCTCCTCACTGTGTTATGAGTCACTGCTGTATCCTCACTGTGTTATGAGCCACTGCTGGCTCCTCACTTTGTTATGAGTCACTACTATCTCCTCACTGTGTTATGAGTCGCTGCTGGCTCCTCACTGTGTTATGAGCCACTGCTGTATCCTCACTGTGTTATGAGCCACTGCTGGCTCCTCACTTTGTTATGAGTCACTGCTATCTCCTCACTGTGTTGTGAGTCACTGCTGGCTTCTCACTGTGTTATGAGCCACTGCTGGCTCCTCACTGTGTTATGAGCCACTGCTGGCTCCTCACTGTGTTATGAGCCACTGCTGGCTCCTCACTGTATTATGAGTCACTGCTGGCTGTGAGTGGCTCACTGTGTTATGAGCCACTGCTGGCTCCTCACTGTGTTATGAGCCACTGCTGGCTCCTCACTGTGTTATGAGCCACTGCTGGCTCCTCACTGTGTTATGAGCCACTGCTGGCTCCTCACTGTGTTATGAGTCACTGCTGGCTGTGAGTGGCTCACTGTGTTATGAGCCACTGCTGGCTCCTCACTGTGTTATGAGTCACTGCTGGCTCCTCACTGTGCTATGAGTCACTGCTGGCTCCTCACTGTGTTATGAGCCACTGCTGGCTCCTCACTTTGTTATGAGTCACTGCTATCTCCTCACTGTGTTATGAGTCACTGCTGGCTCCTCACTGTGTTATGAGTCACTGCTGGCTCCTCACTGTGCTATGAGTCACTGCTGGCTCCTCACTGTGCTATGAGTCACTGCTGGCTCCTCACTGTGCTATGAGTCACTGCTGGCTCCTCACTGTGTTATGAGCCACTGCTGGCTCATCACTTTGTTATGAGTCATTGCTGGCTCCTCACTGTGTTATGAGCCACTGCTGGCTCCTCACTGTGTTATGAGTCACTGCTGGCTCCTCACTGTGTTATGAGTCACTGCTGGCTCCTGACTGTGTTATGAGTCACTGCCATCTCCTCACTGTGTTATGAGCCACTGCTGGCTCCTCACTTTGTTATGAGTCACTGCTGGCTCCTCACTTTGTTATGAGTCACTGCTGGCTCCTCACTGTGTTATGAGTCACTGCTGGCTCCTCACTGTGTTATGAGTCACTGCTGGCTCCTGGCTGTGTTATGAGTCACTGCCATCTCCTCACTGTGTTATGAGCCACTGCTGGCTCCTCACTTTGTTATGAGTCACTGCTGGCTCCTCACTGTGTTATGAGTCACTGCTGGCTCCTCACTGTGTTATGAGTCACTGCTGGCTCCTCACTGTGTTATGAGTCACTGCTGGCTCCTCACTGTGTTATGAGCCACTGCTGGCTCCTCACTGTGTTATGAGTCACTGCTGACTCCTCACTGTGTTATGAGTCACTGCTGGCTCCTCACTGTGTTATGAGTCACTGCTGGCTCCTCACTGTGTTATGAGCCACTGCTGGCTCCTCACTGTGTTATGAGTCACTGCTGGCTCCTGACTGTGTTATGAGTCACTGCCATCTCCTCACTGTGTTATGAGCCACTGCTGGCTCCTCACTTTGTTATGAGTCACTGCTGGCTCCTCACTGTGTTATGAGTCACTGCTGACTCCTCACTGTGTTATGAGCCACTGCTGGCTCCTCACTGTGTTATGAGTCACTGCTGGCTCCTCACTGTGTTATGAGCCACTGCTGGCTCCTCACTGTTTTATGAGTCACTGCTGGCTCCTCACTGTGTTATGAGTCACTGCTGGCTCCTCACTGTGTTATGAGTCACTGCTGGCTCCTCACTGTGTTATGAGCCACTGCTGGCTCCTCACTGTGTTATGAGTAACTGCTGACTCCTCACTGTGTTATGAGTAACTGCTGACTCCTCACTGTGTTATGAGTCACTGCTGGCTGTGAGTGGCTCACTGTGTTATGAGCCACTGCTGGCTCCTCACTGTGTTATGAGTCACTTCTGGCTCCTCACTGTGTTATGAGTCACTGCTGGCTGTGAGTGGCTCACTGTGTTATGAGTCACTGCTGGCTGTGAGTGGCTCACTGTGTTATGAGTCACTGCTGGCTCCTCACTCTGTTATGAGTTACTGCTGGCCATGAGTGGTTCACTGTGTTATGAGCCACTGCTGGCTCCTCACTGTGTTATGAGTTACTGTTGGCTGTGAGTGGCTCACTGTGCTATGAGTCACTGCTGGCTCCTCACTGTGTTATGAGTCACTGCTGGCTCCTCACTGTGTTATGAGTCACTGCTGGCTCCTCACTGTGTTATGAGTCACTGCTGGCTCCTCACTGTGTTATGAGTCACTGCTGGCTCCTCACTGTGTTATGAGTCACTGCTGACTCCTCACTGTGTTATGAGTCACTGCTGACTCCTCACTGTGTTATGAGTCACTGCTGGCTTCTCACTGTGTTATGAGTCACTGCTGGCTCCTGACTGTGTTATGAGTCACTGCTGGCTGTGAGTGGCTCACTGTGTTATGAGCCACTGCTGGCTCCTCACTGTGTTATGAGTTACTGCTGGCTCCTCACTGTGTTATGAGTCACTGCTGGCTCCTCACTGTGTTATGAGTTACTGCTGGCTTCTCACTGTGCTATGAGTCACTGCTGGCTCCTCACTCTGTTATGAGTCACTGCTGACTCCTCACTGTGTTATGAGTCACTGCTGACTCCTCACTGTGTTATGAGTCACTGCTGGCTCCTCACTGTGTTATGAGTCACTGCTGGCTCCTCACTGTGTTATGAGTCACTGCTGGCCGTGAGTGCTTCACTGTGTTATGAATCACTGCTGGCCGTAAGTAACCACTGGCGGATCCAGCCTCCCAATATGGGGGGGGGGGGGGCTAATTTCACTGGGGCCCTTTTGCGGACTTTTGTTCAGGGTTGATCACATTGTTTTGGTATTGGAATCCACAGACCACAATAGACCTTTTCAAATAAAAAGAGTAATGTAAATTTATTTTTACTATCGTATGAACACAAAGTGACTTCTCCTAGCCATGCTAACTGCTAAGTAACGCTCACTACAACACCCTTCCCGCCTTGTGATGCGGAATACGACCACGCAGCAAAGCTCGATTATTTGTACTATCGTACTATCAAACGTGTTTCTAATTTTTGGCTATGCTATTATTACGTGTAAGGACGCGTCAATTAAGTGCAAACATAAAATTGATGGATATTTGCCTCCAAATATCTCAAATTTTGTCATTTTACATGCTATTTTATATAAAAATAAGTTATTCGCTAATAACTGTTGACTGAATAAGGCTAGTAAGGACGATGCCTTTATTCAGTCAAAAGTTATTAGCGAATAACTTATTTTTATATAAAATAGCATGTAAAATTACAAAATTTGAGACATTTGTTGGCAAATATCCTTTCATTGTATTCTACTGTTTGAACGACACTTCTTTACACTTCGCAATAATGAAGTCAAAAATAGGAAATACATTTGGCTTGGGTATCCAAAGGATTCAAAATTTAAATATAATACTAACTTCGAAATTTAAGGTCAACGTCATCAAATGTCAGAAAGAGGTCATGCTGCAGAGCATTCAACTCGTCTTGATGAGAACAGCAAAATGACGTCTACCGTACCCAGAGGTTTATTTTTTTTAGCGGTAATTTGGTAGCGAGCGTTGGCAACAGATTTTTGTCAGTGAAGCGACAAATATTGTGTTTTGGGGAAGTTGATGCCGTTGTCGGAGGATCATAACCCGGCCGAACCGAGCAAGAGAATGGACCTTGTTCGTTGCACTTGGTTGTGCGTCCCATTCTCTGTGAGATAACAAAAACGGGAAAGTTTTCGGAAGGGAAAAAAATGATGACTTGGGGCGAAATTTTACATTTTTAAGCCTGAGGAAAATGGTCCCAAGCACAACAAAATAAATGATCACGCAACAAACAATATGCTTCATTGATTTAACCCACTATACATCACATACGGCATAGTTAATTAGCAGCCGCGTTTCTTTGGGGCGATCGTTTTTTTCGCTACCGGTATACGCGGTATGCGTATTTCGGTTTCCCGCATACCAATAGCCACCGGCTAGCTTAAAACCGGACACAAGTCAGTCAAAAATATAGATATTGCTTTGAAATTCGGTTTGGGCATCGTCTATACTTGGTTCTCGAAAATATCTTCCGGTTTTTGAATATATTTGAAATTTTTTATTTTGTGATGAAAAAACTGTTTTTTTTGGGGGGGAATCCCACACAATAAAAATGACAAAAACCGGAATATTTATTGGAGAACCAAGAATGGACGTTGCCCAAACCGAATTTCAAAGCAATATCTATATTTTTGACTGACTTATGTCCGGTTTTTCGCTAGCCGGTGGCAATTAGAATGCGGGAAACCTAGATACGCTGCCGTGCCGGTATCGCGCGACAGGCCGGCCCATTGACTCGCGTTATAGCGAGTAGTATCGAGCCACGCCAGCCAGTAGCGAACGTGAACTGTCGCATGATAACTTTTTCGGAAATAACTCGCGTCTTTACCAATTGCAATGGAACTTTCAGTACCCTATGTGAGATACGCACCTATGTGTGCCTATTGCCTATGCGTATATATAGGAGTACATACAGGAGAGGAGTTCTCGCCCACCCGCTCGAGTGCGCCCGCCGGTGCGGGTTCGAGTGGACCCGGCCGTCTACGGGGGCCATCCGCGCGTAAGCAGCGTCTTGGCGCGAGTACTGAAGGTGCGCGTGCCGAGCGCGGCGCCGCGCGTGTGGCTGAGCACGCCGCGGTCTGCGTTGATGACGGAGGCGGTGGCGGACTTTGTGAAAAGTCGAGTGTTTGAGCCGGGTGAGCCGGACAGCTGTTACCGTCTGTTTGCGGTGGCAAAGTCGCCGTCAGTCGTGCGTCTAGTTTATGACCTGTCTGTTGTCGCCCTGGATGCCGCGGCGGTCTTGCGTTTTACCGAAACTCGAGCGTGTGTTAGGATATTCAGCAGATGGATTTGGGTACGGCATAAAATTAGACTTACGAGACGGCTTTTATCATACTGCCTTGGCTCCGAGTACAAGTAGAAAGTTTGGTGTTTTGTACGATAGACATACATATGTATTTACCAGGCTGTCGATGGGCTTGGCAGTAGCTCCGTCAGAAGTGCACTACTATGCCTATGCGACAGTGCAGATTTTAGAGGGCAGGTTTTCGGGTGTAAAGGGTATTGCTAATTTGGATGATTTTCTGTTTGTCGCTCGCCGCCCTGAAGACCTGTCCGGTATCGTAGAATTTTTCACTGAGTCGGGCCTCCGTATTAATTTGTATAAGTCTGTTACTGTTCCGTCATCGGAATTGCGTCATCTCGGTGTGGACTTAAACTTGGCCAGCTGTTGATTGAGCGTTAAACGTGAGACGGTGTATCCCTTGCGTGACGCAATGTTGCAGTGCAACTCGAGCTGGTCATTGGTCTCTCGGCAGCGGCTGGCGGGGTTTGTAAACTTTGCACGGCCTTGTCTGAAGTTGCCACTGGAAGTTGTGTCGGCAGTGATGGACGGGGACTCCGGTGCGTGTAGTACAGTGTGCTTGTAGCGTTCAGTATAGTGCAGTGTATTCGTAAGGGTGTCGTCAGGTCCTTTTCCGGCATTTCCGAGTGGAATGATCTGCACGAACGTCATGTATTTGTCGATGCGGCGCCGACTCAGATCGGCATTGTAGTGCCGGGCTGCGTGCCGGTGTCTGTGTCTCTGCCACATGCGCTGCCTATTTATGTGGCAGAGTATCTGGCAGCTCTAACGGCGATTGTTAGTGTGGAGCGGGGGCCGTTTACGCTGTTTTGTGGGTGGCCGCACCTCGTCGCGTCGCTCTCCGGCGCGAAGGACTTTACCAAGGCCATCGTGAGTACTTCGCTACCTTCGGAGCACCTCAGGACCTCAGCACGGATGGCGGACCGGAATTCGTCGCAAAGGAGACAACGGCACTTCTCCAGCGCTGGGGCGTGCATCACCGGCTTTCGTCCGCCTACCATCCGCAGTCCAACGGAGGAGCTGAAGTAGCGGTGAAATCAATGCAGCGTCTGCTCACTGCGCACACGGACGTCAGCGGCGGCATCGACACGGAGGTGGCGGCGGCATCGACACGGAGGTGGCGGCGGCATCGACACGGACGTCAGCGGCGGCATCGACACGGAGGTGGCGGCGGCATCGACACGGAGGTGGCGGCGGCATCGACACGGACGTCAGCGGCGGCATCGACACGGAGGTGGCGGCGGCATCGACACGGAGGTGGCGGCGGCATCGACACGGAGGTGGCGGCGGCATCGACACGGAGGTGGCGGCGGCATCGATACGGAGGTGGCGGCGGCATCGACACGGAGGTCAGCGGCGGCATCGACACGGAGGTGGCGGCGGCATCGACACGGAGGTGGCGGCGACATCGACACGGAGGTGGCGGCGGCATCGACACGGACGTCAGCGGCGGCATCGACACGGAGGTGGCGGCGGCATCGACACGGAGGTGGCGGCGGCATCGACACGGAGGTGGCGGCGGCATCGATACGGAGGTGGCGGCGGCATCGACACGGAGGTCAGCGGCGGCATCGACACGGAGGTGGCGGCGGCATCGACACGGAGGTGGCGGCGGCATCGACACGGAGGTGGCGGCGGCATCGACACGGAGGTGGCGGCGGCATCGACACGGAGGTGGCGGCGGCATCGACACGGAGGTGGCGGCGGCATCGACACGGAGGTGGCGGCGTCCGGGCTGCTCCAATACCGTAACACGCCCGACATGTGCCCAGCGCCAATCGTGTTCGTGACGTGACCGTGACATGTTCCCAGCGCAGATCGTGTTCGTGACGTGTCCGTGACATGTGCCCAGCGCAGATCGTGTTCGTGACGTGTCCGTGACATGTTCCCAGCGCAGATCGTGTTCGTGACGTGTCCGTGACATGTGCCCAGCGCAGATCGTGTTCGTGACGTGTCCGTGACATGTGCCCAGCGCAGATCGTGTTCGTGACGTGTCCGTGACATGTGCCCAGCGCAGATCGTGTTCGTGACGTGTCCGTGACATGTTCCCAGCGCAGATCGTGTTCATGACGTGTCCGTGACATGTGCCCAGCGCAGATCGTGTTCGTGACGTGTCCGTGACATGTGCCCAGCGCAGATCGTGTTCGTGACGTGTCCGTGACATGTTCCCAGCGCAGATCGTGTTCGTGACGTGTCCGTGACATGTTCCCAGCGCAGATCGTGTTCGTGACGTGTCCGTGACATGTGCCCAGTGCAGATCGTGTTCGGCCGTAGCCTTCGTCACCTGCTGCCGATCGCCCGGGGTCCACGGTCTTCAGCAGTCGAGCCGTTCACCCAGTGTGGCGTGAGACGTGGCAGCACCAGGAGGAAGCTCTCAGGCTACGCTTTGCAAAACAAGGCGACAACCTCAGCCATGACACCCGCCAGCTGCCTCCGCTTCCAACCGGCGCCACCGTGGTCATCCAGAATCAGTCGGGACCGCACTCAACCATCACACCCGCAAGCTGCCTCCACTTCCAGCCGGCGCCACCGTGGTCATCCAGAATCAGTCGGGACCGCACGGCAAGCGGTGGGAGAGAACGGGAGTCGTCGTCGAGGCTAGGCGACATGACCAGTACCTGGTAAAGGTACACGGGTCTGGGAGAGTGACCCTGCGCAACAGACGGTTCCTCCGACGGATCGAAAGCCTGCCACCCTTGGAGCGCCACTTGCCGTCTCCCATGCCTCCATCCGCACCCGCATGTGCTCCGCCCTCTCCACCCGATGTGGAGAGAGACAACCCAGGCCGAATCCTCGCCTCTCCGAGCTCCGATGCCCTCCCCGTCAGGTTATCGGCCCGTCACCGGTCACCGGTCACCGGTCACCGGTCACCGGTCACCGGTCACCGGCCCCGCGTGCGGCGTCTCCCGGGCCACCTGCCGGCCGAACGTCACCCCAGCCCGGTCCTGGACCTGCGATCGAGATGGATGACTCGCCTCCACCGCCGGCGCCGGTGTCACCGCCTGCGGTGCCCACCCCGGCGCCGCCTTTGTCGGCTCGCCATCAACCCGCACCCGTGACGCCGCCGAGGCGTTCGACACGTCCCGGAAAGTCACCTGCCCATGTGCGAGACTATGTTGCCCCGATCGCGTGAAGCGCGAGTGCTGGGTACACTGCAGAATGGCCGGGGAAGATCATTCAGTATCAGTTAATCGCGATTATTTTTCGTATGCGCGTCGTTTGACCGCGGATCATAGCCTGTGTTTGTGCGTGTGACATTGCTTCGTGCCCAGGTGCCCGCAGCCGTGCGTGATCAGACTGGCAGTGTGATAGGACCTCCACACGGAATCGGTCCAACTGTGGTGGCGCTCACTAACGTGGCAGGTCGAGCTTACCTTTCGAAACGATGGTGCATCTTCCTCTGTTATTCGCTGAGTCAGGTGAACCTCCCCTCCTGTGAGTTATCGAGTCGAAAACTGGGGGGATGTGGGATACGTGCCTATGTATGCCTATTGCATATTCGTACATATTGTGAGCCTAGCCTTTCTCCTTTGCAGATGCAGGAGCATTCGTTCTATCGAGGCTAATACATTACGTTTGAAGCACATAGACGAATGTCATGGTGATCCAATTCCACATTTCGTCAGTGAATTCCACATTTCGTCAGTGAATTCCACATTTCGTCAGTACTTTTGAATAATTTGACACATACTCTGATTTTTTTAAAGTTCTATTCCCCATGACACGTTAACTATATGTATGACCTGTTTATCAAGGTCATGTCAGGCGCAACTGGCGTTCCGTAGTATCGGTGCTTGTAACTTGTGCAGTTTCCGAGTGTTTGCTGCTCAGGAGCATATGCACAGGTGTCAACAGGTAACATTTATGGTTTCCACCGAGATTGTGACCTCAGTTGACCTTTTCAGAGGTCAACCGAGGTTACTGACCTCCGATGACCTGAGATGACCTTTTTGGAATCTGGTAGTTTCTAGGACATTTTGTGACGCTAATTTCAAATTTGGCATCTATTTTGCTTCGCTCGGCTTCGCTCGTGAAATGCCCATCCAGGCGTCTAACTGAAAGTATTTCGCTTGATATGTGGCGACAATCCTTACCGGGGAGTTTTCACCGTGCGACAGAAATTGACCTAGATTCGTCGTGAGCGACAAATCTCGCCTTCTATAGACCTCGGACCGTACCATTCTAGTTTTATTCAGTCAAAAGTTATTAGTGAATAACATATTTTTGTTATATAAAATAGCATGTAAAATGACCAAATTTGAGATATTTGGAGGCAAATATCCTACAATTTTATTTTTGCACTTCATTGACACGTCCTTACACGTAAGAATAGCATAGCAAAAAAATAGATACCCGTTTGAGAAAAGGTATTAAAAAAGTCGAAAATTTCGAAAACTTACTAAATTTGGAAATTTTCGAAAATGAAAAAATCAACATCACCATGTTGTACAATAAAAAAACTAATTGCCATACTGATGACATAATAAATATATATTGCTTCATTAATTCCCCACCATGTGGGCTGACAGATTGACCTGCACTGTGACCTTATACAAATGCCTGAAGCAATATCTCCGAAACCACTGCTTGCATTGCAATACAACTTTCACAGATCGCTTTGGCGCCCCAGGTTACCCCATATACCAATTTTGGTCAAAATCGGTGACATGACGGTGTCATTTTGCAATTAGTTGTTGTCGATTTGTCGTGGAATAGCTAAAAAAAGAAGAACTTTGATTTTTTTACTGAACTTTATTACCCTACATAAAGGGAATGTTTCACCTTTGGATTGGTTTTGAACTGAGATAGCCATTATCTTTGGCCGTTATTGAAATGTATACATTACTAAGGTCATTTTCCTCAAAACTTACCGTTTGTAAGCAATTTAATTTATAATTTACCAAATGTACCCAGGCTGGTGCAGCCGCTGATTGGCTGCAGGGGCGGATCCAGGACAAAATTTCGGGTGGGGGGGATCATCAGACGTCAAGTTTACCACAAACGCCCCAATCGCCCCAAACGCAAAATCCTTCGTGAAAACGGCTATTACAAGGCTCAAAAGTAGTTTATAAAAGTAGTTTCTTTTTCTTTTCGGAAGGCCTTATCTTGGAAAATATATTATTATTATTATTATTATTATTATTATTTTTTTTTTTTGGGGGGGGGGCGGAATTTTTCGGTCACCACCAATGAATTCCACGCCCTTGAAACTCCCAGTGCACAACTTTTCAAGAAAATTAAAAATGGTCGGACGGCAAATTTTTAACATTTTGGTTGTCTTACTGTGTCTACTTTTGTCTTCCCCAAAAGTAGTTTTTACACATCGAACCCCACTTTTTTACTTTTTGTTTATACGAAAGGACATCAATGAAGCTCAAATCGACATCAGACGAAAATGTTAATTTCAGTTTCCAACAGGTCAAGGTCACGGCGCAAAAAGTAGGTCACGAGATCACGTGACAAAAAATAACAAATCCGTGATTGCCAAATTGGTCTTTGACTAATCCTGAGCCAAACAAAAACAAGTTATCAAAATCGCTTCTTCAAGGCGGCCGCACACAAGGTCATGCGGCGCGCGGAGGTCGCGATATCGTTGCGACTTTCCGCGCATCTTTAGCGACTTTCCGCCTTCGCGTCAGCCGAAACGACAAAATCGCGAACGAATGTCGTCGCCCGGCCATCTGCGGACCGGCGGAAAAAAGCTCATTCGAACGAGCTTTTTTCGGCGACTGAACGCCGCGGAACCGCGGACAACAAAATTGATCAGGCTAACAGTGGCGAATCTATGCAAGATAGAGGTACACATTTTCACAGCATGCTCTTGCCGCTATGAAATTTATTATGTACAAGTTTCTTGGTTCTAAACTTACATCTTCGTCGAAAAATGGCCATCATTAAATTACCTTGGGACAGGCTGTAGGCACAGGTTGCGACATGCTGTAGGTCGGTGGGGCGTAATCTCGCGAGCAGACAGTGCCGAATCCGCCGGAACAAGGACGATATTCCGCAGTATCGCCGCGATTTTCCGTGGCGAAATTTCGCAGTGATATCGGGCGCCGAATGCGCAGTATGCGGCCGCCTTTACGCAGCGTTGTTTTATGTCTACAAAGTGTTGGGTGAAATTAAGGGAGTAGTTTAGGGTAGGCCCCAGCTATTTAAACTCCTTAACATATTTAATTGCTTCCTCGTTAATCATAAATGGGAGCCTGGGTAGAGCATAATTTTGTTTATGTGAGGAAACTAGTGCCGCTGATTTCGAAGGCGAAATCATCCGATTCTAATTTTCGCACCATTCTTGTATGTGTTCTCAGGCGCGCACACATGATTTTCATAAAAGGGGGGGACACTGCTGGCTCCTCACTGTGTTATGAGTCACTGCTGACTCATCACTGTGTTATAAGTCACAGCTGGCTCCTCACTGTGTTATGAGTCACTGCTGGCTCCTCACTGTGTTATGAGCACTGCTGGCTCCTCACTGTGTTATGAGCCACTGCTGGCTCCTCACTGTGTTATGAGTCACTGCTGGCTCCTCACTGTGTTATGAGTCACTGCTGGCTCCTCACTTTGTTATGAGTCACTGCTGGCTCCTCACTGTGTTATGAGTCACTGCTGGCTCCTCACTGTGTTATGAGTCACTGCTGGCTCCTCACTGTGCTATGAGTCACTGCTGGCTCCTCACTGTGTTATGAGTCACTGCTGGCTCCTCACTGTGTTATGAGTCACTGCTGGCTCCTCACTGTGTTATGAGTCACTGCTGGCTCCTCACTGTGTTATGAGTCACTGCTGGCTCCTCACTGTGTTATGAGCCACTGCTGGCTCCTCACTGTGTTATGAGTCACTGCTGGCTCCTCACTGTGTTATGAGTCACTGCTGGCTCCTCACTGTGTTATGAGTCACTGCTGACTCCTCACTGTGTTATGAGTCACTGCTGGCTCCTCACTGTGTTATGAGTCATTGCTGGCTCCTCACTGTGTTATGAGTCACTGCTGACTCCTCACTGTGTTATGAGTCATTGCTGGCTCCTCACTCTGTTATGAGTTACTGCTGGCCATGAGTGGTTCACTGTGTTATGAGCCACTGCTGGCTCCTCACTGTGTTATGAGTTACTGTTGGCTGTGAGTGGCTCACTGTGCTATGAGTCACTGCTGGCTCCTCACTGTGTTATGAGTCACTGCTGGCTCCTCACTGTGTTATGAGTCATTGCTGGCTCCTCACTGTGTTATGAGTCACTGCTGGCTCCTCACTGTGTTATGAGTCACTGCTGGCTCCTCACTGTGTTATGAGTCACTGCTGGCTCCTCACTGTGTTATGAGTCACTGCTGGCCGTATGTGGCTCACTGTGTTATGAGTCACTGCTGGCTCCTCACTGTGTTATGAGTCACTGCTGGCTCCTCACTGTGTTATGAGTCACTGCTGGCTCCTCACTGTGTTATGAGTCACTGCTGGCTCCTCACTGTGTTATGAGCCACTGCTGGCTCCTCACTGTGTTATGAGTCACTGCTGCCTCCTCACTGTGTTATGAGCCACTGCTGGCTCCTCACTGTGTTATGAGTCACTGCTGGCCGTATGTGGCTCACTGTGTTATGAGTCACTGCTGGCTCCTCACTGTGTTATGAGTCACTGCTGGCTCCTCACTGTGTTATGAGTCACTGCTGGCTCCTCACTGTGCTATGAGCCACTGCTGGCTCCTCACTGTGTTATGAGTCACTGCTGGCCGTATGTGGCTCACTGTGTTATGAGTCACTGCTGGCTCCTCACTGTGTTATGAGTCACTGCTGGCTCCTCACTGTGTTATGAGTCACTGCTGGCTCCTCACTGTGCTATGAGCCACTGCTGGCTCCTCACTGTGTTATGAGTCACTGCTGCCTCCTCACTGTGTTATGAGCCACTGCTGGCTCCTCACTGTGTTATGAGTCACTGCTGGCCGTATGTGGCTCACTGTGTTATGAGTCACTGCTGGCTCCTCACTGTGTTATGAGTCACTGCTGGCTCCTCACTGTGTTATGAGTCACTGCTGGCCGTATGTGGCTCACTGTGTTATGAGTCACTGCTGGCTCCTCACTGTGTTATGAGTCACTGCTGGCTCCTCACTGTGTTATGAGTCACTGCTGGCTCCTCACTGTGTTATGAGTCACTGCTGGCTCCTCACTGTGCTATGAGCCACTGCTGGCTCCTCACTGTGTTATGAGTCACTGCTGCCTCCTCACTGTGTTATGAGCCACTGCTGGCTCCTCACTGTGTTATGAGTCACTGCTGGCCGTATGTGGCTCACTGTGTTATGAGTCACTGCTGGCTCCTCACTGTGTTATGAGTCACTGCTGGCTCCTCACTGTGTTATGTGTCACTGCTGGCTCCTCACTGTGCTATGAGCCACTGCTGGCTCCTCACTGTGTTATGAGTCACTGCTGCCTCCTCACTGTGTTATGAGACACTGCTGGCTCCTCACTGTGTTATGAGTCACTGCTGGCCGTATGTGGCTCACTGTGTTATGAGTCACTGCTGGCTCCTCACTGTGTTATGAGTCACTGCTGGCTCCTCACTGTGTTATGAGCCACTGCTGGCTCCTCACTGTGTTATGAGTCACTGCTGGCTCCTCACTGTGTTATGAGTTACTGCTGGCCGTATGTGGCTCACTGTGTTATGAGCCACTGCTGGCTCCTCACTGTGTTATGAGTCACTGCTGGCTCCTCACTGTGTTATGAGTCACTGCTGGCTCCTCACTGTGTTATGAGTCACTGCTGGCCGTATGTGGCTCACTGTGTTATGAGTTACTGCTGGCTCCTCACTGTGTTATGAGTCACTGCTGGCTCCTCACTGTGTTATGAGTCACTGCTGGCTCCTCACTGTGTTATGAGTTACTGCTGGCCGTATGTGGCTCACTGTGTTATGAGTTACTGCTGGCTCCTCACTGTGTTATGAGTCACTGCTGGCTCCTCACTGTGTTATGAGTCACTGCTGGCTCCTCACTGTGTTTTGAGTCACTGCTGGCCGTATGTGGCTCACTGTGTGTTTTTTTTTTTTTTCTATGCCGCCACCCATTAACAGGTGACCAGGAGTGCCCCCGCCCTCGATCCCATCGACGCACATCACCTTACTTTAACACCAGAGAACAAAAGAGAAAATGTCGCGGCACTCCCAGCTAGGAAATGGAAGAAGAAATAAAAAAAGCAAATGAAGAGAGGAAGGCTAAGTGGTCAGTGGTAATGTGGTTAAAAATAAGAAGGCAGAAAGTAGTCGTTGCTGAAATCAACAAGTGACTGCCCCCCAACTACGCCCCTGGGAATCATACATTCTGACATTCGCACATACGTAACCGAGTTAGTAAGGATTGTGTGTGCCCCACTGCCTGCTGGCCCCATCACGTTGCCATCAAGAAAGGTTTGCCAGACAGTGAGGCAGGATACAATTTCATTCATACAAAGGTTGGGGAAGGCAGATCTTGGTCTAGGCAAGCAGAAGGTCTATGCTGGAACCCGGTGAGCCCCCCAGCTAAGCAAAGCTTGTTGCTGTTCGATCTCACCCAGGTTCCAGCGTCGGTTAGTCGGGGTGGCTTTCGCGCATGATATAATTAATTGATCTAGAAGTTGAAACATGATCTAATTTATTCATATTTCAAGAAAGCAGAAAAGAAATAGAGGTACTATATTGCTCAACACCAATATAAATCTCTATCTCTGATTTACTATGTTTTATTTCAAATTATGCACGTTTATGCATGCTTATGTTGTTTGTTTATATACTGTTACTTAGTTCTGCAAATTTGTATTATTGTTTATTTATAATGTTACATACATTACAAATTGCATAACTTCATTCTTCTGCAACTTAGAAGTTAGAAGATGACTTTACAAATAGTTAACATTTAGCACTGCTATGGCTATTATTGTATTTAGGCTCATTTACATAAATGAGCAAACTACAAGGAATTTTTTTTCTAGGCTTGTGAGGCAAGCAGGGAAGGGTTATTCATATTCACTGATCATGTGATTTTTAGTGATTTCTTTTATTTGTTTTTTAGTAGATGGTATTGAGTTTATGTGGGGGAATCTGGGGGCAACAATTGAATTCCATAAACGTGGTCCTATCCATGCTATGGTACGTGTCCGGTATAATTTTCGAGTGAATATTTCTTCAAAATGTCGTGCTACTCTTGAAGCTCTGTGATTGGTCTGAGTGTTATGAGTTACTGCTGGCTCCTCACTGGTTGTTTCCTACGCGCGGGGGGCTCTTGGCAGTGGGGATGAACACCGTGAAGAAGTAATGCTCCTTGCAGCAGTAGCAGAAGCACTCGTCCAGAGAACAGCGGTCCTTCTGCTTCGGGTAGAACCAGTTCGCGGTGATGTCGGCGTGGGCGTTTTCCACACACGTGGCCGTGTCCCCAGTCATGTTAACTGCGGCCAGAGAGTCGGACATCAGTCGCACGAGTGAGACAGCCAGTGAGACATCAGTCAGTGAGACATCAGTCAGTGAGACAGCCAAAGACACAAGCTGCTGCTATAAGATGCCAGCTATGGGCTCATCATTGTAGCTAGACGCAGACAGTATCGTATCGACAATACAAACTGGTCTGACAGCAACACTCCCTTACCTCGGAAATCACGACACTTCAAAAACACAATTGCCGGCTGGGATGGCAGTCAGTACCTAAGGGGTTTAACAGTATTTCAGTTCAACCATTTGCGTCCCCCGCACACGCACCCGCACACGCGCACGCGCACGCACACGCACACGCGTACGCACACGCACACACACACGCACACGCACACGCGCACGCGCACGCGCACGCACACGCACACGCACACGCGCACGCGCACGCGCACGCACACGCACACGCGCACGCGCACGCGCACGCACACGCACACGCACACGTACACGCACACGCACACGCACCACTTTTTAAGTACATCAAAGTGAGAGTTGAGTTGAGACTACCTCTCCATGTGAATTATCCAGTTGTACCTCTACGCAGTTGGACATAGGTAGGACATAGGTACATAGGGTATAGGTCGGGCGCTGTGTCCCTGTACTCACCGCAGGTTCCTTTGATTAGCTCGAGGCCGGCAGAACAGGCTGTCTTATCCTTGCCTGCGCAGAAATCTTGATTTGTTCCATCCACCCCTGTCGGCCATAAGTCATAACAGCTATCTTATCACCAGCACACCTCACGGAACGCGGCCATATATATATATATATATATATATATATATATATATATATATATATATATATATATATATATATATATATATATATATATATATATATATATATATATATATATATATATATATATATATATATATATATATATATATATATATATATATATATATATATATATATATATATATATATATATATATATATATATATATATATATATATATATATATATATATATATATATATATATATAT
>JAXIVJ010013317.1:12500-27500 GCA_036785665.1 Chirona hameri | reverse complement strand
CCCAATTTACTATATAAAGGGCAAATTCAAACCGTTCCAACGCTAGAAATTCGAAAACCCTTGATGATGGACCCAAAACCCATGCATTCTCTAAATCAGCATGATGGCAGGCATGTCAGTGTACTATTACTATTCGGATCGGACCTTTATATTTTGCAAGTAAGTTGTGAAAGCGTGGAATTTATATTGATTGCAATGATATTTGTATTTAGTGGGCCCGAATTTCTTCATATGTTGCGCTTTTGTGACATTCATTCTGCAGCTATTTTAAACTGCAGAAGCAGGGGGGAAATATAAATTTAGAGTTTGGGGCGGTGTGTTGACTCTCAGTGTGTCCTTATCTTTATACGAGTCATGTTTCAGTTTAGTTTACCAGTGTCTGTTACCAAGGGGCCATGAAGGATGTGGAAAAGAATAAGAGAAAATGTTAGAGGTGTCAACTTCTTTCCATGCACAGCCTGAAAGATGTGAGTATGCTGCCCTATGTTTCTTAATGATCTTACTGAATGTATATTTTATTTCATCGGTAACATTCATTCTGCCGTCATTTTAAACTGCAATAATGTAGGCAAACACCCAAACTCTGGTCATGACAAGATACATCAGTAATAGTTCTGTAATTCACCTCCCTAGGTTCAAATTCTTCTTGAGGTCCCTAATAGAAGAAGGGCAGTCAGCTGACAGTATTATTATGACAGACTGAAAAGTGTACCAGTAATACCAAAGCTATGACGTCTCACGTCACCAATAATAACTTAAAGGAAATAGTTCACCTTCAGCATGGGGTTTTTAACTGAAATAGCAGTTTTGTAGCCCGTGTTGAGAAATCCCTATCTGCAACTTTACTTGGCTGAAAAGACTCCCCAGCCGAAGATATTTGACTTCTCGACGAAGGAATGCAGCGCATATATGATATACCGTACCGTCTGAAAGTGCCAGCACTGCATGGAGGATGCGCAGACCAATAACGCACACCATAACATTAATAATTTACAACCTTCTGTCCTGAATTGGCGCGATGTAGGACCATTTTTGAAAAGAAAAAAGAAACTGTATTAAAAAATATAATAAAATCGTGTTCTGAGAAATTTTCCGAAGGTGAACTATTTCATTTAATCAAACCTAACCTAACCTTACAGCAATTACTGTTGCAAGGACCCACGTTTATAACGCTGCGCTCACATTCGCTCTGTGCTGCAGCCCTACTGGTGCGCTGTCGCCTTTCACCCCCAGACCATCTCATAGACAAAACCAAACTTTACGGCGTAATGAAGTTTTATGTTTTTAGTCCTAGCCTATTAATAATAGCAGCTTCGTTGGAAACAAAATATGGAAATGTCGCTGTGATGTCAAAATGTCGCTGATAAATGTATTTTTTGGTGACGTCATAGCTTTGGTATTACTGGTACACTTTTCGGTCTGTTATAATACTAATCTATTTTTGTATTATGGACTTTAAGAACACCATAAAATGGGGAGGTTAATTACTGAACTATTACCGATACATCAACATACTGGACTTGCATGCTATTGGTGGTGTAGACGACACATATAGCAGGTCAAAGTTGAATCTTCGGACACGTCCTAACCTCAGACTTCATGCTATCAGAATGCAGACAATACCAACGCATGGTACTTTAGTGTGTCAGTATTGATAACCTTCTGATAGCATGAAATCCATTGTTCTTATCCAAGCTTTGGTTTAGAGCGGGTCATATGTCCAATGCAGTTGGTACTGGGTATAACCATAAACCCCAATTGTCATCATCATGTGTTAGTGGCACTCATGGTCATGGAATTGCCTGACAGAGCGCACTAACTGACTGACTGAGTGCACTAAAATTAGATGCACGACTATAACCTTGGTTTCAACGCATTTCAATGCATGTCGATGATAACATTCATTCTGGAGCCATGGTAACCCCTCGCCCTACCTCCGTAGGGCGGTTGACAAAATACATGAACATACTGGACTTTCATGCTATTGGTGGTGTAAACGACACAGGAGTAAGTAAAAATGGAATCTTCGGACACGTCCTTACCTCAGACTTCATGCTATCAGAATGCAGACAATACCAACACATTGTGCTTTAGTGTGTCAGTATTGATAACCTTCTGATAGCATGAAATCCAATGTTCCTATCCGAGCTTTGGGTTAGAGCGGGTCATATGTCCAATGCAGTTGGTAATCGTTACAACCATAAACCCCAATTGTCATCATTGATCATCATGTGTTAGTGACACTCGTGGAATTACCAGGCTGACCTTGGTGGCCCTAGTGGGGGAAGAACATATATATTTAGAGCACTAATTACTGCAGTATTGACTGACAGAGTGCACTAAAATTAGATTGATGTAGCCTTGGTTTCAATGCATTGATCTAAAATTATATCCACGACTGTGGCCTTGGTTGCAATGCATTGCAATGCATTTTGATGCTCAAATTTTCAACCATAGTGCCAGGGGCCAGGATCAGTTGATGGCATAGTGGAAGATAAATATAAATTTAGAACACTTTACAATCAGATTCATGACTGTGGCCTTGGTTTCAATGCTCCAATTAAAGAACAGCCGGTAGCGTGTATTTTTTCAAGTCTGGCTTATGGGTTGTAAGCCACCTGGGTGGCTCCCAAGACACCGCCAGGTACTGAATTCCCCGGGCAACGCCGGGTACCCCAGCTAGTATAAATATATACGTAAACTAAAACGGGCGAGCGCGGCTATTAACCTTGGGGACCCATTAGAACTGCCATGAATGGCGAATGCCGCTCGAACCTGGAGTCGGGTCATCAGGAAGTGTAGCGTACAGCTGTGTCGGACCGACGAGTGCGCCACCAGCTGTGGAGAGCGGGCCTGGAGAGTCGGGTCAGCGGGGTTAACAGGGGCTGCAGGTGTCTGAGGCCATCTGGCAACTCCCAATCACGCCCGGAAACTCCAACAATCATTAACCGGGCCTGCACAGCTGCCTTCTAACAGGAATGGCTATATTTTGGAGGACAAATTAAGCTGTATTAAATTGTTCATGATCTCCTTTCTCAAATCCGCCAAAAGGGAGTACGTCCTGAGCGCTGCATGCTTGAGTGTATAAATTAATACTTAGAATAACGCAACCATTTTTTATCAAGAATCATTTTTGCAAGATTTTTTGTTCATTTCGACGTTCGCGTGTGCCAACTGTCACGTGCTGTGGTACCACCTCTATCAGAACGCACCATACCCAAAACAAAATTGCTTTGATGGACCTATCCAATGTTGAAAACTAAATCTCAATCGGAGCAGTGGTTGCAAAGTTATTAGCTTCCGAAAAAGCGTCTGTATGACCGGGTCGGGCCGGGTCGGGCCGGGTCGGGCCGGTTCGGGCCGGTTCGGGCCGGGTCCGGGTCAAATGTGTCGGGCCGGGTCGGGTCAAATGTAAATTTGTCTAGTAAGCTGCCGAGAAACCTCACGGGCGCTGCACACCCGCTCGGTAACAACACAACACAACTGCCGACATTGCCTGATCAGCATTAGTTGTTTCCGTTGACCGTCCGTGACCACGCCGCGACTATGAACTATCTCAATAATAACCGTCTGGCCGCAGGTCGCTCCGCAACTCACGTCCTGTCGTTGGGGTTGGCTGCTGAGGGCCTTAGTGTTAATGGTCACTCGGCTTCCCGTTATACCGTTCGTTATTTCTGACTGCCCCGCATGCGAGGCTTCGTGCCCAATGCCGGTACTAATAGCTTCGCCGTAAAGCGGGATATATGTTCATTGATCGTATCATTAATACAGATGCATCGAAAGGCTCCGTCTTTGTGGAAAGTACGGCTAGCAACCTCGCTTTCACTGAGTTTTCACTGAGAGAGCCCTTACATGAAATAAAATGAATTAGCTCATTGTCAGTTTTTGAAGGTGAGATATATTATTTTTACCTTACACGCCGTGCCATCTATCAGTATAATATCAGAAACAAGCATTTCTTCGCTTTGGGGGATCTTCGGTTGTAAATCAGTATAGACATATCGGTTTATGTTCAGTGAGGCATTCTAAAAGTAAAAGGCATTCCAGCTTAAAAAACGTAAGTAAAATGTTTAAAAAAATAAACGTTGACCGTTAGCTTTGAAAACGCCTGTCATCCTACCAAGTGAATGGATTTTTGTTATGCTTATTGCGACGGTTGTGAAAAACTTTGCTAATGTTTAATGGCCCCTGAGTGGTGCACTGTGTACGTATAGGTGCTTATCGCACATTTATGGCGAGTTACCTTAAAGTCGAACGGCAAAAACGAACAGAATCATATGGCACGACGCATGACCTGATCATATGCCTGCTAATATTTGATATACTCCCTGACTTTCTCGGACCTGAAGTAATCACTATCCAACACAGACGTGAGACGCAATCCTTTGACTGCCTCAATGGTTTGACGCAAGTTTTGGCGTAACCCTTTCCTAACCCTGGCACAGTACACACACGCATACACTCGGGCACACACTCAGGCACATTGCCCCCACTGTGCCATGGTTGATATACCGTTCATCACGGCACACAGCGTGCAGCACATCACGTCGGAGGATAATCGTCCGGTGTACGCCGTGTCCGGCCTATTGGTACCATATTGACACTGTTGGCACTGTTGGCACTGTTGGCACTGTTGGCACTGTTGGCACTGTTGGCACTGTTGTTGGCACTGTTGGCACTGTTGGCACTGTTGTCCGGCTCTGTGTTTACTGTTGGCACTGTTGCCCGGCTCTGTATACACTGTTGGCACTGTTGCCAGGATCTGTGTCCACTGTTGGCACTGTTGCCCGGCTCTGTATACACTGTTGGCACTGTTGCCAGGATCTGTGTCCACTGTTGGCACTGTTTCCCGGCTCTGTATACACTGTTGGCACTGTTACCCGGCTCTGTGTCCACTGTTGGCACTGTTGCCCGGCTCAGTGTCCACTGTTGGCACTGTTGCCCGGATATGTGTCCACTGTTGACACTGTTGCCCGGTTCAGTGTCCACTGTTGGCACTGTTGCCCGGATATGTGTCAACTGTTGGCACTGTTGCCCGGCTCAGTGTCCACTGTTGGCACTGTTGCCCGGCTCTGTGTCCACTGTTGGCACTGTTGCCCGGCTCTGTGTCCACTGTTGGCACTGTTGCCCGGCTCTGTGTCCACTGTTGGCACACTCATCTGATTATGTCCGTCCAACATCGGTAGCCAGCACACGTATTTCTCCAATACCAGAACACTTTGCAGCACGCCACTGCAACAAATGTCAATGGAGGATCAAAGAAAGTCGATCTCCAGAAATTGTGAAGGTCTAGACTACCATTTATGAAAGGTTCTGGTGAAGTTTTGGCGTAGCAACAATGCTGATTAGTTGAAAGGATTTTTGTTTTATCTCTGTTACTAGCATTTACAATTTACATTTTAGCGAGTATTTTCTGATTTGCCTCCCACTTACGCCATGTGGCAGAAAATAAACCCTGGGTGTTTTTTTTAGCAGCTGGTAGGCACTTAATCGTTGATGTCGCTCTGTGATTAAAAATGTACTGCGTTATGTTCCGTCCATTAAGTGTTTTCACTTGTCTTTCAAAACGCCTTTCTCAACATTTTTGACATTTATGGTAATATTTGTTTTCAAAACCGTTTTTAGCTAAATGTGATTTATTCAGTTGCAGAAGCAGTTATTGCCTTTTATTATGACGGTCACGTTTATGCCACGTTTTTATTAATGAAAAAAGGTCACCTTTTTCATGTTCAAGTTCGCTCATAACGACGTCAAAATTGTTTGGAAATAAAGTATACCAGTAAGACGCCGTAGTTGGCGATGAACGAGCGAGCGCGAAGGAAATGTATGGCGAATTTCAACTTGATCGGGCAAGTAGTTTGAGATACTAAAAGGGTGCGCACGTGCAGAGGCACCCACCTTTGACTCGTGGGAAAGTGTGGGCTGAGAGGTCCCTAACCACACACACAATTTGAACACAATCGGCTCAGTCGTTCCTGAGATATAGAATAGGGGTGTGCACGTGCGCACGTGCGCACGTGCACAGCCACCACAACCCTGGCTTGTGGAAAGGCGGCGGCTGAGAAGTCCCTAACCATGCACCAAATTATAACACAATCGGCTCAGCCGTTCCTGAGATACAGCATAGGGGTGTGCACGTGCGCACGTGCAGATCCACCCCACCCCTGACTTGTGGGAAACTGGCAGATGAGAGGTCCCTAACCACACACCAAATTTGAAAATAATCGGCTCAGCCGTTCCTGAGATATAGAATAGGGGTGTGCACGTGCGCATGTGCAGAGGCACCCCCACCCCTGGCTTGTGGAAAATTGGCGGCTGAGGGGTCCTTAACCACACACCAAATTTGCACACAATCGGCTCAGCCGTTACAGAGTTGTTGCGAGAAAACACTTTTCAACACCCCTCACACGGCACGCGCCACGCGCAGTGGTAGTCACCCACATGAGTCGGCACCGGTCTCAAACAGGGAAGGTTGGATGGGGCTGCTCAGCAAAGAAGTCAGCTTGTCAATCGGACGTGTGGTTGCAGAGATATGAGCTTCTCAAAAGCGTCGCCACGGGTCGGGCCGGGCCGCTCATATTCAGATTTTTCCCATATACCACGGAAAGACGAGCGAGCGCTTCGCGCTCGCTCGTAATAATGCATCACAAAATGCGCGAGCAACCACTGCAAGTATAATAGTAATACAACATTTGTAATTTGCTGAACATGTTCATTGTTCAGGTTCACAAAGCTATGAAACTTAAAAGAACTTAATATTTCTAAGCGCATCTGCCTAAAGTGGTATAGCGCGTTTGTTTTACCTCAATGTGAAATGTTCCGAATGTTTCACCTATGATCGAGTGAGTACCCGTGATGTCACCGTGATAAAAAATATGATTACATCATGCAATGCTTAAAGTTGTCAGGGCTCAGAGTGTAAAAAATGTGTGTCAGATTGGAAGAGTGATATTCAAATTACCGCTTCAGACTGATTGTGAGGTTTAACGAAGATACGATCAATACAACGTTTTTTATGTGTCTTCTTTGCTGTCTCACTTCACACATTATCACACCAGCTGCAATCCACATGAATCCAGCTTGAGATTAGAACACATTACTCTGATAATGACTTTGTAAGTTGCATTACATCATATCTGATGATGACACCACCGATAAGCTCCAACATTCTCGTAGTAGGTATAATTTGTCAGTGCGCGATCCATCAGCACGACCCTTATGGCCGGCTTCCCATGCTTAAATGGCGGCCGTCCACAGTTAAGTACATCTTTGTTCCATTAGCGTGAAATGCTTCTTATCGGCGGCGTGTGTGTACGCGGCGGCATGCTTAGCAGCTGAGCCGACTGGCTGACCCAGATGAGTGCTGGAGATAACCGAGCACCAATCGGCCCAGATGAGCTCGCTCAGAAGATAACAGTGCAGAATCCTGGCTGTGGCCCGGGTGAACTATTGCTCAGCTGGCGCGCTAACTTAGCTGTGACACAATGCAGCGGAGCAGTTAAAAATTAACCGGTTGCTCCGCACAAAGTGGTACAGAGTTGCCAGCGACAAGGTCGGAAGCAGGGCAACAATTTGTAATGTCAATCCGCTCATCTTAAAGTCAAGACTAGTCATTATAATGCGGTTCACGAATCACGGTTGTGACAGATGCAGTCATCTGCATAGGCTTACGAGGCTGTAGCTGCAAAAAGGAATGTTAGGGGAAGGCCAGTTCCAGGCATAAATTTAGCGTAGAAATGAAACTTGTCGGAACTCTAAAGCCCATGACGCTCAGAAAGGCTCATTCCAAAGTTTCGGCAAACTATACCTATATCAAATGAAAATACATCACCCTTAAAGCCAGTCAACAGCAAGCCAATGTCAGTATGAGGCTCACGTTGTGATTGTTAATTATTGAAGCTCGCATGAGAAGTTTGGTGTATTTTGTTTACATGGAGATAAAATATACTTGTTTAAACCCAACAATCGCCAGGAAAATGTCTACATTTTACGTGTTCTGGTGATATGCTAACTTTGTAATAGAACTCATGATCATTCAGGAACCATACTTCTTCCAAAAACCCACACATATAACATTTTTATATTGGCTTCAGAAACCCATACTTGTGGACCTATGTTCTGAAAAGTAGCAGCTCTACTCCGGCGGCGTGAGAAATCCCTGCACCTCTTGGCGTCTGAGCCGGCCATGATGCAGCACAGGATATGCGCTGCAAGGTATTAACATAAACAGATTCGCATATCTTTAGCACCACACAGCAACAGCCGAGCTAAGCTGAGGTACAGCTTACGGCAATGGCGGTATAGGGTATGTCAACCTGGGTAGGTATGATAACTTTTTTCCTTTCTCTTTGTAGTCACTTGAAGTTCATGCTTACTTGAACTTTTGAGTAGATGCTGATCAGCCGTTCTAACTCTGCCAGGACAAAGACTTTCTTGAATTTGTCAAGGTATTCACGAGCTATTCTGAGGAAGGAGATGTAGCATTGAGTGGCTAAATTTATACTTTTGGCACGTGTCACCAAAAATAACGTAAGGTCCATTTCATTTAGACAGATTCAATTAACCCAAACCAGTTGTTAATTTTTTATCTCTCGAAAATTCGGTCTTAATTAGGGCTTTCACAAAATCAGGTTAGAGCTTAGGGAGGTGGATCTTTTGCACGTCTAACTGTATGTCTAAGACCTGTCTAAGACTGTCTGTCTTTCTAAGAGCTATCCGACTCCGACTCCGACTCCGACTCCGGCCTGAAAAAAAATTGACTCCGACTCCGGCTCCGACTCCGACTTCAACTCCGACTCCGGCCTATATCCGTTCTCCAACCGCATGCTAGAAAGCATTATCTGCAATGCCATGTATTTTCTCCGTTTGTCTTTATTCTAAACAGTATGGAGAACAATGCTACGTCGCCCGAGCACGGGCGCGGCGTGCCGGCCGCGCGTCCAGCCCAGTCGCGCTCGCCTGCAGGCGGCAGAACCCGCGAAACGGGCACCGAGCGGCGAGCGCAGCCAGCCGCCGCCGGCCCAGCTCGCAGCAGCTGAGCTTCAGCCCCAGCTTGTTCCAGCTCATCTTCGCTGGAGCTGCTGCTGCTCCCGGATCCTGAGCTGTCTTACAGCTGGCCAGTCAGTGCCTACTCTCGCCTCGCCTCCGGCAACAAGTCTATACCAGTCAGGGGTGTGGATTTCCCAAAATCATTGGGGTGCTCAAGGGCGAATTTAAGGGGGCATCGTGCATACCCCTGAACGACTGAAATCGACCGAAAATTGGCATCTTTTCTGTTTTTGTTTTTATATAAAGGAAACCTAAACAACGTTTACAAAGTCAAAGTTGTTTTAAACATAGTTTGCTAGATTGCACAAGAGAGCTAGATCATTTGTGGTCGTGTCACAGCCACTGGCCGCAGTGTTTGGCTAAGCACTTGCAACTCACAGGACGTAATCAAGCCTACGACCCTGCTATCTCATTTGTTTTGTATATCGGTGACCTAAGGTCAGGTCATTTTCGTGGCCTTCCCATTATAAGTCAACGATAAAATGTACAAATATTTTCGCATCAGAGGATACGCATTAGATCAGACTAATTATTTTAAGATTATGCTATTATAGCTAATTTTTGATGACCCAAGTATAATTATTGCTCAGTGACCCCTACAAGATCGAGTGAGGTCATCCGAGGTGACCAGCACATCTTTGTCATTAACTATTGATAGCATAAAATGAAGATAAGAACGTGAGACCGGCACCACTGTGTGTCACGTCGAGACGCATCCGACATTGCGCAGCACGACATACCTGGTTCACCACATGACCTTAAATTACCTTGACCTGAGGTCAAATTTTTTATTTGACTTAGGTAACCTGGTCACCATGGCATGATTTGAATCTCCTTGACGAAACGAGCACGATGACGTTAAAATGGGCGCTGTGTGACCATAAGTGTCGGTGCGTCCAAAACCCCAATCATCATCAGATAGCGTTAAAATTATTGCCCTAGCTTCATCTGGCGGAAATCTACCGCCAGATGAGTAAACTGTAGGTTTCATTTTCCACTCATTTTCTTTCGAAAAGGGGTGTAAACTGTAAAGTTAATATCCCTATACCGACGACTATGCTACCGACCAAAGTAATCGACAATTGTCAAAAAGTCGACACCGACTGCGGGCCGGAGTCAGAGTCGGTAAGATTTTAGCGACTCAAACTCCGACTCCGGCCAAAACTGCCGACTCCGACCGACTCCGACTCCGACTTCGACTCCGACTCCGCAGGCCTGGTCAAAACCAACAGTTCACATCGTCGGCTGAAAACATCTTAAACTTCGGACAGGAAAAAGTTGTCTAAAGGTGGAAAAGTATATTGTACATACTTTGTATTGGGCTGTTGCACTTGAATTGATTATCAAGGCAAAGTCACGATGTGTTTTTATATTATGTATACAATCTTTACAGTGTCAATTCGCCAGCTACTGTATACTTTTATCAGCATAGTTCGCCTTGTGAAGCTTCGAAAACATCCGTGCCACGAGACTCATGACAAATTCGATTGCAGGGTTCTTGTTAGTGTTGCTACCACTTGTTCCTGTACGAACTGTCTGGCAGTTGAGCACGTCTATCTGATCAGAGTCAATTGCATTTAGAACGGATGGTTTGTTTGACATGGCTGTTGACACTGCTGTTGCCAGTGGCTACTTCAGTTGTGTACAATCAATACCGAACACGACCGCTGAGCATGATCCTAGGTATAAGGAGCTCAGACTGAGTGTTTACCAACCAGCAGGAACATATTCCAGAGCTGCTATTAATATTATGTACTGAGTAAACTCAAATGTATTCTTCATTATAGATATATGTTACCGGTCCGGTATGATAAACCTGTCAGTATTAATACTGCATAGGGCAGTATACATACTGTCCGTTCAGTATTAATACTGACCGGGGATTGGGGCAGTATGTATACTGACCGGGCAGTATTAATACTGACCGGGGATTGGGGCAGTATGTATACTGACCGGGCAGTATTAATACTGACCGGGGATTGGGGCAGTATGTATACTGACCGGGCAGTATTAATACTGACCGGGGATTGGGGCAGTATGTATACTGACCGGGCAGTATTAATGCTGACCGGGGATTGGGGCAGTATGTATACTGACCGGGCAGTATTAATACTGACCGGGGATTGGGGCAGTATGTATACTGACCGGGCAGTATTAATACTGACCGGGGATTGGGGCAGTATGTATACTGACCGGGCAGTATTAATACTGACCGGGGATTGGGGCAGTATGTATACTGACCGGGCAGTATTAATACTGACCGGGGATTGGGGCAGTATGTATACTGACCGGGCAGTATTAATACTGACCGGGGATTGGGGCAGTATGTATACTGACCGGGCAGTATTAATGCTGACCGGGGATTGGGGCAGTATGTATACTGACCGGGCAGTATTAATACTGACCGGGGATTGGGGCAGTATGTATACTGACCGGGCAGTATTAATACTGACCGGGGATTGGGGCAGTATGTATACTGACCGGGCAGTATTAATACTGACCGGGGATTGGGGCAGTATGTATACTGACCGGGCAGTATTAATACTGACCGGGGATTGGGGCAGTATGTATACTGACCGTTCAGTATTAATGCTGACCGGGGATTGGGGCAGTATGTATACTGTCCGGGCAGTATTAATACTGACCGGGGATTGGGGCAGTATGTATACTGACCGGGCAGTATTAATACTGACCGGGGATTGGGGCAGTATGTATACTGACCGGGCAGTATTAATACTGACCGGGGATTGGGGCAGTATGTATACTGACCGGGCAGTATTAATACTGACCGGGGATTGGGGCAGTATACATACTGACCGGGCAGTATTAATACTGACCGGGGATTGGGGCAGTATGTATACTGACCGGGCAGTATTAATACTGACCGGGGATTGGGGCAGTATACATACTGTCCGTTCAGTATTAATACTGACCGGGGATTGGGGCAGTATGTATACTGACCGTTCAGTATTAATACTGACCGGGGATTGGGGCAGTATGTATACTGACCGTTCAGTATTAATACTGACCGGGGATTGGGGCAGTATGTATACTGACCGGGCAGTATTAATACTGACCGGGGATTGGGGCAGTATGTATACTGACCGGGCAGTATTAATGCTGCCCGGGCAGTATGAATACAACCCACCGTTTCGTTCACGGCCTATATACACACTCGGGCATTATACCAACTACCCGGTCGGTTTAGAAAATATGCCTTGCTGTGCCTAATTCCCATGAAATTCGATAAAAGACATTGAATTTTGTTTCAGTTGTGTGCATATTGCCCGTCGACTTCGAAACGATGAAAAGTGTCGCTTGAACTTCAATCCATTGTCCATTGAGGTTCCTATTTTTCATTAAAGTATGCAGCTAGCACGTACACGTACTGCTGGGGGGGGGGGGGGGATACCGCCTCTTCCCGTTTTCTTTTTTGTTGCGATACCATCAAATATCTATCAGCCAAGCTAAACTAGGCATGGCTTATTATTCGTTAGTCTTTTTCGCATCTTCTCATTTGTTTGGCTTTGGTCAGCTCAGGTCAGTTCACAAGGTCATGTTTAAGTGAGGCCACCTCCAAAACTGTTTAAGATTAAGTCACAGTCACAGGGTTTATCCAGACGATATAAAACTAACAGCATGTTATGAGGACATCAATAGCAGCATTTCGCTATATCCGATTTGTATTATCGGTGACCTAAGGTTGGGTCATTCATTTGCGTGACCCCACCATTACAAACCAATGGAGGAATGCAATTGTGTTTATCACTCTTGAAAAAGAGCATATCTCTCTTGAAATTTACTATGGGAGATTTTCACTCTACTTACTTCGTGTGTGCATACTTCAAGGACAGAAGTGACATTTTCGCTCTGTGACCTCTAAGAGGTCAACTTAGGTTACCGCGGGTTCATGCAATTTGTACTATAACCCGCGCCGTGCCGGTGCTCGGCGCCACCTTCGCCGTGCCTGCGGGAGGGGGCGTTTAGACGCGCCTCTCAAACTCAGCTCCTATGGGACGTAGACAAAAAACGAGAGAAAAAAATGGTCCAGAGGTCGTCAAAAATAATTGTAAACTATTTCGGTGTTTTTCTTTGGCTCAGGTCAATATTGAGGTAACTAAAGGTCATCAAGGGTCAGATTTTCCAGTTGTAGGACTTGAAACCCCAAAATATCTCGGGAACTATGATAGCTAGGAACAAACGAGAGAAGAAAAAAACACCAAAACAATCGAAAGTTCTTAAAATATGCAATCGCCAATGGTGTCCTCAATTTTTAGCTCAGGTCAATAGTTAAGGCTCCACTATCTGTCTATCTGTCTATCTGTCTATCTGTCTATCTGTCTATCTGTATATATGTCTATCTGTCTATCTGTCTATCTGTCTATCTGTCTATCTGTCTATCTGTCTATCTCTCCAAATTAATATATTATCGATTCTGCATACGTTGCCACTTCATCCACTGCATTGATGACACTTATGGCGAGAGCATGACCGTTCCTCAGACGATAGGAGTGGGTAGTATTCATACTGCCCTAATCCCCGGTCAGTGTTAATACTGCCCGGGTAGTATTAATACTGACCGCGTTTTCATATGGGCCGTAATACACACACACACACACACACACACACACACACACACACACACACACACACACACACACACACACACACACACACACACACACACACACACACACACACACACACACACACACACACACACACACACACACACACACACACACACACACACACACAGCACACACACACACACACACACACACACACACACACACACACACACACACACACACACACACACACACACACACACACACACACACACACACACACACACACACACACACACACACACACACACACACACACACACACACACACACACACACACACACACACACACACACACACACACACACACACACACACACACACACACACACACACACACACACACACACACACACACACACACACACACACACACACACACACACACACACACACACACACACACACACACACACACACACACACACACACACACACACACACACACACACACACACACACACACACACACACACACACACACACACACACACACACACACACACACACACACACACACACACACGCACGCACGCACGCACGCACGCACGCACGCACGCACGCACGCACGCACGCACGCACGCACGCACGCACGCACGCACGCACGCACGCACGCACGCACGCACGCACGCACGCACGCACGCACGCACGCACGCACGCACGCACGCACGCACGCACGCACGCACGCACGCACGCACGCACGCACGCACGCACGCACGCACGCACGCACGCACGCACGCACGCACGCACGCACGCACGCACGCACGCACGCACGCACGCACGCACGCACGCACGCACGCACGCACGCACGCACGCACGCACGCACGCACGCACGCACGCACGCACGCACGCACGCACGCACGCACGCACGCACGCACGCACGCACGCACGCACGCACGCACGCACGCACGCACGCACGCACGCACGCACGCACGCACGCACGCACGCACGCACGCACGCACGCACGCACGCACGCACGCACGCACGCACGCACGCACGCACGCACGCACGCACGCACGCACGCACGCACGCACGCACGCACGCACGCACGCACGCACGCACGCACGCACGCACGCACGCACGCACGCACGCACGCACGCACGCACGCACGCACGCACGCACGCACGCACGCACGCACGCACGCACGCACGCACGCACGCACGCACGCACGCACGCACGCACGCACGCACGCACGCACGCACGCCCGCCCGCCCGCCCGCCCGCCCGCCCGCCCGCCCGCCCGCCCGCCCGCCCGCCCGCCCGCCCGCCCGCCCGCCCGCCCGCCCGCCCGCCCGCCCGCCCGCCCGCCCGCCCGCCCGC
>JAXIVJ010013316.1:35000-37591 GCA_036785665.1 Chirona hameri | reverse complement strand
TGCACAATACAGTTTTTGTTATTACCTTTTCACTCTTGTAGGAAACATTTCTGTTAATGGCCCCTAGCATTCTAAGTGCCTTTTTCCTAGCTTCTACAACCTGGTCCTGACGCTGATAGTCTATTGTTTACCACGACACCTAAATCTCTTTCCTTTTCAATCTGCTCCATTTTCTGCCCACCCATTTCATACCTATGTTTACTGCTAACCCGTCCAGCGTGCATAATCTTACATTTACTCCAAATTGAATTTCATCTGCCATGCTTCAGACCACTCAACTAGCTTGTCCAGATCTGATTGAAAACATCCTGATCATGTTTTTCCTCTAATAATCCTGACAACTTTTAGATCGTCTGCAAATTTCAAGACTTTGCTGTCTATACTGTTCTCAATATGCATTTCAACAAATATTATAAAAAGCAATGGGCCCTGGACTGAGCCCTGTGGAACCCCACTGAGAACCTCCTTCCATTGTGATTGGCACCCATTCAATATAACCCTTTGCTGGCGTCCTGAAAGCCACGTTTCTATCCAATCCAGAATCTTGCCCCTGATCCCATGAATTTTAAGTTTGCAACCCCAGTCTTGTATGGGGGACTTTGTCAAATGCTTTACTGAAATCAAGAAAAGCTACATCTAGCTGTTTACCCTGATCACGCTATCTGTTGCAACATCCAAAAACTCCAGAAGATTAGTTAAACAAGAACGGCCCTTCCTAAAGCCATGCTGTGTATCTTTGATGAGTTCATTTTGCTCCAAGAATTCAACAATCTTATCTTTGATGAGTGATTCAAGCACCTTGCAGACTAATGGAGGGTCAGGACTAACTGGTCTATAGTTTTCCTCTTTACTTCTATCTCCCTTTTTTATGAATAGGAACAACATTTGCTTCTTTTCCAGCATCAGTTGGAATTTTACTATCTGCAAGTGATGTAGAAATAGTTATGGCTATGGAACCGACAGACTCTCTTTCTCATAGAGTCTCTAAGCTGATGTGATTTCATGCAGGTCCGGTCTGCCTTGTTAGGCCTTACTTTCTTTAGATATTCTAGAGAGCAGAGTGCACTACTTATGTCTGCCTCTGCTCTCTATTTGTCTCCTCTGTCTCTAGCTCAGGCGTGGAAGTGCTGCAATACTACTCTGGTTCCTCGATAGTAAAGACAGATTGAAACTGATCATTAAGCACTTCAACCATTTCACTGTCCCTTGCTAACTAACACATCATCTATCCTTAAATGGACCTATATTTTTGGAAACTGGTACTTAACTTATAAAGACTGAAGAACTTCTTACTATCTGCATTACAATTGTCTAGCTAAATCAAGTTCCTTTGCCCTTTTAAGCTGCTCTGACCTTTTTCTTAACTGAATTTCTTGCATTCTGTAGGCCTTCTGATCTTATATCTAGTGAGATCCCTTCAAAATGCCAAATGCACTTCTTTTAGCTTGTATAGCACTCCTTACTTCTGGGGTAAGCCAAACTGGATTGCCCTTGGTTCTGTTACGTTTGTGCCTGAGGGGTATATGCCGATTTTGAATTTGGCTTAATCTAGCTTTGAAACATTCCAGGCCTCACATGCATCTAAACCTGCCAACTCAACGTTCCATTTTATCTGTGCGAGGTCATTTCTAATACCATCAAAATCAGCCCGGCTGAAGTTTGGAACCATAATAAGGTTATCTTTGGGCCTCATTTCTGATGAGATATTGAATTTAACCATATTGTGATCACTGGTTCCTAGACCTGCACAAATACTTATGTCACTAACTAGATCACTGTTGTCTGAGAATACAAGGTCTAGAATGGAGCAATGTCTGGTTGGCTCTGTTACAAACTGATGCATGAAAAGCTCCTCTTCAAAGATTTGCCTATACAACCTACACTCATTTGTTTCCTCTGCTATACTTTCGTATCCTCTTAAGTTAAAATCTCCCATAATAAGACACTGAGCCCGAAAGTTCCTACGTATTTCCTCACAAATATCTTGGTCTGTTTCAGCTTGGAGTTCCTTGGAAGATTCCTGGTCTGTAAAATGCACCTATCCTCAACCTTCCTCTGTTTCCTGTACCAATTTAATGTCAGCCAGATTGATTCTACTTCTTTTACTTTACTAGAATCATCAACTCTAGTAGTGCAGTACAAGCTATTTACATATACAAACACTCCGCCTCCTGCCGTGATTCTCTGCAGTATGAGAACATGTTATACCCTTGTAACTCGAAATCCTGTAGCCTATCCCTATTATACCCCTCACTAACCCATGTCTCGGTTACACAATGATATCAGGCTTTTCAAGGGCAACATAACACTCAAACTCATCAAATTTAGACCTAATACTTGGGCATTCAGCAACACACATGTGATCTTATACTTTGAGCTGACTCTACTAATTCTGAGGGAATTATGATCAACTGTCCTATTCTGACATGAACTTCTAACAATGCTTACTTCTTGATGCCCTAGTACTAGCGTCCCTGAACCCCCCCTCCTACTAGTTTCCCTGAATGACACTTCTGTAGGCATCTCCCAAAGCCCTTGCCCCCTCATCCGATAAGTGAAGCCCATCCTTCATATAGTACCTATGCCACTCA
>JAXIVJ010013316.1:0-30000 GCA_036785665.1 Chirona hameri | reverse complement strand
TTTGGGGGCGGATCATGGGAGCCGATATGGGGAAGGGATGCCGCGACGGATCATATATCGGGACATACTCACTGTTCACTGTTCATGTATTTGCGAATCATTCCATATAAATGGCTTAATGTTCGATTCGAGTGAAAAGGATACAAGTTGGGCGATACAAACGAAAAACACGACAGACAATTTAAAACACGCATCGCACACACACAAGAAATCGTGGTAACTATGTTAATAAAACGAACGAATTCAAGCTTTCACACACCGCCGTCACAATTTTCGAGTTGGGATTTTAGCACGGCGAGGCTCCGGGAGGCCATAACGGCCGGCGTCAGGTGGTTCCAAGACGAGGCCGCCCTATAGGAAAAAGCCCTGCGCGACATGGATAGCCGGAAAGCGGGCAGTTCTAGAGCACCAGCCACCGCGGCCCGCGTGAGGCGCTCACTCACAGCGGTGCGAGGGATGAATAGCGATCGGACCGCTGCCGGGGCGCGGGGATCGTTTAAGGCTCTGTAGACGCCGATACAGTCGCGGCGCGCAACGAGGTCGCGTATACCACGCCAGCCTAGCGACTCCACGATCGGTGAGATATGATCACGACCCCGCGCACCCGAGACGATCCTTGCCGCGAAATTTATCACCTTTTGTACCCGGCTGAGGTGGCAGTCAGCGGCCCCGCCCCAGACGGAGAGGCAGTACAGTATGTGGGGGAACACGTGTGTCTGGATTAGGAGTTGGCGGGTCTCGGGTGTGAGGTGGTGACGAATTTTATACAGACAGAACAGGATGGAGTTGCACTTTTTGACTAAATTGGAAATGTGCTCCTCCCAGGACAAGTTACGGTCCATGGTGACCCCCAGCATCTTCACGGACGGCAAGGGATTGAGTGTGTGGTTTGAGATGTTGAGCTGAAAGGATGGGGTCTTTTTAAGGGCTTGAGGAGTACCGACAAGGAGGAGCGTGGTCTTGGTGGGGTTCATCTTTAAGGAGTTGGCAGTGAAGTAGGATTGGACCGCAATGATGGTATCCTCCTGGCGGGATTTTAGTAGGGATAGTATGTATGTATGTATGTATTTACATTCTTGAGCAATCCACACACGGCGTGGCGATTACCGCTCAGAGTCTGGGCCAGGTTCGCGACATGCGGGAACAAGTTAGCTATTCACACAAACCACACGGCACACATACAATTTCTCACAAACACACAATTCATGCCGCACTCAGTGATACGTATATACACTCGGTGATTTATCACACTCGGTGATTTATTTACACGCACCCGAGTCGACTGTCGACCGTCGACTGAGTCGCGCTTTTGCGGCACGGGCAAATCTGGCGGGAGGTAGCAGCGCCAGCTCTCTGGGAAGCGTGTTTAGAAGCGCCGCGGCACGATAGCCAAAACGACGCTTGCCAGTTTCGAGTCGGGGTCGTGGGAGGTGAAATAGGTTGTTCTGGCGAGTGGATCTAGGTCTAGTGTCAGAGTTTAGGGTAAACAGAGACGCTAGTGCCTCGGGTTCTCCCCGCTGGATGGCCTTTTGGGCTGTGGCTACAGTGTGATAATCTGTCATAGTTTTTGGTGTCATCCAGCCGAGTTGGTCGCGCAGGTCGGAAACATGGTCGAACTTGCGGCGGCCGAAAATGACCCTAGCGGCGAAGTTTATAATTTTTTGGATCCGTTGGAGGTTCTTTTTGGTACCATTGCCATAGACTGTGGGGCAGTACTGAATGCGTGACATGACGAGTGCCATCACAAGTGTTTTGATGACACCGTCGGGAATATAGTGGCGGATGTGGGAGAGGCCGATTAGTAGGCCCATGCAGCGGCGGCTGAGGTCAGACACGTGGGCGTCCCAGGACAGGGAGCTGTCAAAGACGACACCAAGGTTCCCCACCTGCGCGCATGGTTTCAACTCGGAGTCACGGAATGATACTGTAAAAGCGGGCATGTTTCGTAAATTTTGACGGCTGCCGAATACCATAAATTGAGTTTTGGTGGTGTTGACTTTAAGCGCATTTGCACAGAACCAACTGTCAAGTGATGCAAGAGAAGCTTCCATGCGCGAGATGAGTCCCCCGAGGTCGCTTTGCGGACCGCTCACCAATATCTGGGTGTCGTCAGCGTACTGGAAGACAGCAGCGTCTCCAGAGTACAGCGATAGGTCGTTTGAAAATACAGTAAAGAGCAGGGGACCCAGGGCTTAACCTTGAAAGACACCCATGGTATTAGGGAGAGAACGCGACAGTACTCGGCATCCGGGCCCATTCTGCAAGGAGACACTCTGTGTGTGTCCTTGTAGATAGGCGGTGAACCAGGAGGTCTCAATGCCGTGCATTTCCAGTTTGCCTATCAAAAGTTCGTGATCGATGACATCGAAGCATTTACTTAGATCGACGAGGCACAGCATTGAGACCTCCCCCCTGTCGGTGGCGGCAAGGATGCGGTCAGTGACTGACAGCAGCGCTGTCTCGGTAGAATGCCGGGGGCGGAAACCGTGTTGGGTGCAGGCCAGAAGATGGTTTTGTGAGAGATAATGATAGAGCTGCTGATGGACAACTCTTTCTACAACTTTCATGATGACAGGGACTAAGGAGATAGGTCGGAAGTTGGTGGGATCGGATGGATTTCCAGACTTGAAGATGGGGTGGACGATAGAATGTTTCCATTCATCAGGGATGTCAGATCTCATGATGCAGGTGTTTATAATATGCAGGATGACGTCACAGGTAGCTGGGAATCCGGTTTTAAGCATTCGGATGCACACCCCATCAGCACCGCGTGCGGCTGAGTTACGCATGCCGAAAATTGTACGACCGAGTTCATCGAGCGAGATTGCTCTGGGTTTAAAGCTGCAGGCACCGACACGGGGGAGGCGAATATTGAGCTTTGGGGCTGTGGTTTTGGTGCGGATCTCAGAAGCGATGCGCGGACCAATGGACACGAAGAAGGAGTTTAAGTCGTCAGCGGATACATCGGGCTGAACACTTTGTCCGTCCTTCTTGCCAGCTACAACTGACCGTATGCTTTGCCACACCTTGTTGGGACCCCTCTCACTGATCTCCCTCTGGAGTTCACCACGTCGGTCGTGTCTCAGCGCGGTACGGACAGAGCGGTTTAAATCTCTGTAGACCTCCGACTGTCGACCGAAACGCCGTAGCGCGGCGCGGCGTTGGTCCATGATTTTTCGAGTGGCAGATGAGGCCGGAGGAGCGGTGGGATTTCGGATAGTCACGTTTTTTTATAGGCGCATGGTCGTCAAAAACGGGCAATAATTGGGTCAGGAAGGCGTTCCACTGGTCGCTTACAGACGTGGCACGAAACACACGCTCCCAGTTAGCAGACAACAGGTCATAGTTAAGCGCCTCTACATCTACACGGCTGATAGAGCGAGATTGGATAACGGTTGGTTTCTTACATTGTTTTGGGACATCAATAACTGCATGAATGAGTTTGTGTGGGCTGAAGTGACAGAAAGTAACACTACAATCACGTACCAGCTCACGATTTTTGACGATACATACATCTAAGAGGGACCCGGAAGTATAAGTTGGAACGGTTACTAGCTGCTCGAGGGAGTAGTCAGCTAAAAAGTCACTGAGGTGTACACGCGCGCGAAAGCTCTGGTCCTTCATGATATCACAGTTCAGGTCGCCACAGATGACAAATGGGACCTTTGGGTGGTCAATTATTACTCGTTGTAGCTGGGTCTCGAGGTCAGCGAAGTCGGCGCGCAGGGCGGCATCAGAGTGTCGAGGTGGCCGGTAGAGCGAGCCAACGATCAGCTGTCGGTTTCGCTCAAGCTTTAGCAGCGCCCACCGAGACTCGAGCAAGCTACCGGGGTACGAGGAGACGCTCAGCTTCAGCGCTACTGATGTTATGGTGGTTTTCGTGAGGATAGCGACCCCACCGTAGCCGCTGCCGTCTGGTCGGTCAGCTCGGCTGATCGAGTAGCCGGGGATCACCATCAGGCGATTTGGGGTGGTGGGGCGCAACCATGTCTCCGACAGCAGGATGACGTCAAAGTCGTGCCGACTGATCACCTCTGTCAGCTCCAGCAGCTTCGGTTTCATGCTCTGAATGTTAAGAGCGCCGATCAGGCGTCCGGTGTCAGGAGCACGCCGGCCGGTGAGTGGAATCGCCGCCTCGGTGTTTTGTTTGCCACGCCCCCGTCTTCCCCGGGCCCCGCGACGTTGGGGCCTCCGACCGCCGCTGCGTTTCTGGCCAGGCGGGCCGCCGGCCGGTGGGGGCGCGGCCGCCCGAGGGGCGGGACGATCCGTAGGCGGCGGCGGCGGCGGCAAAACACCCCTTTGTCCTTGGGAGGGTGCCAGCGGTCCGTCGCCTGATAGGTGTGCTGGGAGGGCAGAGTCGAGGAGCTGGGTGTCGTCTGCGTAGGACACCAGACGCCCGTGAGGAAGGTACGATGCAAGGTCGTTCGTGAATATGCTGAAGAGGAGTGGGCCCACGAGGGACCCCTGAGGGACGCCGTGGGATAAAGGAAGGGATAGTGATCCGCCTCTCACCACCTGCAGCCGACCATCGAGGTAACTCCGGAACCATCGGGGATCGATGCCGTACCACTGTAGCTTGGTCAGGAGGACACCGTGGTCAACGCTGTCAAAGGCTCTACTAAGGTCGACGGAGGTGACGGCGACGACATGTCCCGCGTCGATCCGGCGCGTCATCCATTCCACAGCGTCGACCACGGCATCCTCCGTCGAGTGGCACGGCCTGTACGCGTATTGTGAAGGCGCCAACAGGCTGTGGGAAACGAGATGCGCCGACAACTGCGTACATACAACCTTCTCGCATAATTTTGACAACACTGATAAAATCGATATCGGCCTAAAATTGCCAGGAGCATCGCGAGGCCCAGATTTATGAAGAGGGAGAACTGAGGCAATTTTCCAGTCACTTGGGAAGACGCAAGTGATAACAGAAGTGTTGACGAGATGAAGCAAGTGAGGCCCTAAGACAGCGAAACAGTTTTTCAATGCAAGTAGCGGCACACCATCGAGTCCAACAGCCCTAGAAGAGGACAGTTCTTTCAAGGCACTAGAAAGCATGGGTAAGGTCACCGGTTCTAAGACTAGCTGGGCTGTGGTGACGCACGGTGGTCTCGGAGGGAGAGGTGGCACGCTGTGGCAGCCGGCTGCCAGCTCGGCAGCTATCTTAGGCCCGACTGAGGCGAAATGGCGATTGAAGTCGTCAGCTCGGTCCATCGGCATATCCTCGGCGCCGCCGCCTCCTCTCGTGGGTCGAAGGGCGAACTCACGGATCCCGCGCCAGAAACTCGCACGATCAGACAGCATGGTCGCGCACAGAAAGTCGCGTTTCGCCTGGGCACAGCAACTCTTAACCCGGTTTCGGAGCCGCCGATACTCGATAAGGGCGGAATCCGTACCGTACCTGTGCCATTCCCGGTAGGCCCGGTCGCGCTCACGCATTACACTGCGCAGCTCGTGGTTACCCTCCAACCACGGGCAGCGTGGGCGACGTGGGGTCACAGTTTTCAGGGGACAGTGCACATCGATGGCAGACGCCCATACACGCATGAACACCTCCAACTTCCCCTCGATGGCAGCGGCCCGGTATAACGGGTCCCAGTTTGACAGCAGCAGATGCAAACTGAGCGCGTCCCAATTTACTTTGCGCCAGGGGCGAGCTCGGAAAGGCGTAGCACGCGAGTGCTGACGCCTGAAGGGCGCGCGAAGAATGGTGGTGAGGTGGTCTGCAATCAGTACCGGTGGCACCGAGACGGCGCTCTCCAGATCCGGCATACTGGTGATTATATGGTCCAGAAGTGTGGCGGTCGGTTCCAGATGGGTGGGAGTGACAACAAGTTGGCAAAGGTTCAAATCATTTAAAATTGAAATATAGCGGCGCACAGTGGGAGTTTGAGGACGCAGAAGGTCGATGTTAAAATCACCAAGACAAAAGACGGGTCTACCAGTGGCGACAGCTGCGCGAAGTTGGTCGTGTATCTCGTCGAGGCCTCCTAATATCGGCTGAGACGGGGGACGGTAGACAACGCCCACGGTGGCCGAGCGCCGCCCACCGCCGCTCACCGACACCCACAGCGACTCGCAGGCTTCACTGGCGCTGGAGATGGGTAGGACGGCGCAGTTCAGGCGTTCCCGGTACAATATCGCGACACCACCACCACGGCTCGCTGTCACAGCACGATTCTGGCACCGCCGGGTCGGCCGGTCCCTGCGCACCAGCCTGTAACCGGGAAACACTAATATCCTGTCCGTGACACGATCTGTCAGCCACGTCTCTGTGATACACATCACGTCAAGGTCGTGATCAAGCACTGTCAGACTAACGCAGTCCATTTTCGGGATCAGCGACCGGACATTCGCATGGCCGATCGCGAGAGTGTGAGCAGGCCTCGTGGTCTCGGTGTGAGATGTGGGCCGACTCGCTGCTTGCTGGGTCTGGCCGGTGTGTCGGTTGGTTGCAGCGAGCGCCGGCCCCGGCCGCTCGCTGGTAGCCGCGTCGGATGGGCCGGCGGCCGCCGCCGCTGCCGCCGCTTGGTCTGACGGAGTAGCAGGCGTCAGCGGGTCGTCTCTGTCTTGCGTCACTGACCCTGTCGTGGTGACGGATGGTTGTTGGCACACTGCACGACAGGGCCCATCGGGGTCCCCAGTGCCGGGAGCAGTCGGCTGGTCGCTGCTCCCTCTCTCCCTCGCTCGGCGGGCCCGCCACCCGCCCCGGGCTCCCCGCCGCGCCGGCCGCCGGGAACGTGCCCCGGTGACCGTTTGGCCGCCTGGCATTGGTTGACTTTAGCCGAGCGGCACTGCGGCGGGTATCCCCTGGTCAAGGGGAGTTGCCATGGCGACGGCCAGGCTAGTGGTGTTCATCTGCACTGCCGCGTTAGTATACGTTGGAAAAGAAGTAGTTCTAGAAAATAGACGCAGGACTCTTGAAGAAATGCAATATTCAAGCACGTAATATCACTGCCGCACCATAGAGCAAAAAGACACCTATTTAACTGAAAACTTGAAGCGTTGACACACTTTTGCTGACACAGACACTTCCCAGGTTTCTGTCTTTTGGCTTGGTTTTTCACACAGGTTTCAAAATCGCAAATCTTCTAAGGTAGATAATAAGTCGAAGACGCAACTCACAGTCTTTGCGGTGTAGCACGCAGATGAACTCGAAGATAACGAACACGTAGACACTAAATTTCACGAAGCCGGGTGTCTAATTCCCCGAGTAAAACCGAAAACAGTGCGGAGCGGCCGGGGGTCGCCCGTCTAGCGCGCCACCCGGCGGCAACCTCCCGCCGGGTGGCGCGCTAACCTCCTCCGGTAGGTTCTGTCGTGGGAGACCCAGGGGTCAAAACAAGGTAAAATTTGCTACCAACTGAATTTGACGGAGACCAATTTTGCTACACTTTTTCATCGAAGCTACTTTTGTTAGCGAGTTTCATTACATTGTCATCGAAGCTACATTTCTACACATTTCAATTGCTACATTTCCATTTTGTGATTGCAAATGTTTAAATCTGTTAATGCGAAAATTCTCTAACAAAACCTGTCAAGCTGTTCAGCATGTGGTGCAACGTTATTTAACACGCGCAGTGGAGGGTGGGGGCACTTTTGTGCCCCCCCCCCATGTTTTTCGTGAATATTTCGACAAAGAAGCAGAGCTGGGCGGTGTTTATTGCGTGTCATTAAATCCAACTCAATAGCGGATCGTTTGACGCAATAAAAGTCAAATCGGTCGATAAATCTTTGGGTTATATGGATTTTTAGTCCAAGATGGCGGCCTGAATCGCGGTCGGCAAATCGATATCTTCGGAACCAACAGTCGTATCGTGATAATTCAAACGCCATTCGGTAGACAATGTAAATGTTCATCCCTGGAATCAATTTAAGACACATTGCTGGTGACCTGTAACGTCACAGAGGTCAAATTCCAAAAATGGTGACATTTGGCCAGATTTGACCTTCGTGACCTCGTTTGACCTTGAAGATATTGACCAAAGGTCAATATTTTTGTTGATAAAATGTAGATAATCATAGCACCTACCTACCCGGTCCGTTTCATCATTCTAGCTTTCATACTTGCGGAGATCTTAGGGGGGGGGGGGGGGGGGGGGGCACTAAAATGCCCCCCTCTCCACTGCGTGTTAAAGACATAAAAGAAAAGTGCAACAAAGAGCCTCTTGGGCCCATCCGAGGTTGCACCCCACCCCACCCACACCCACCCCCACCCCCTCCACCAGTCTCGCCCCTTCAAATCACCTTACTCTACCTGCATAAAAGAAGGCTAGTCCCACGAGTATTTATGAACTAATCCCTTCTCTGTAAAGTATTTATCTAATCTAATTTTGAAGGAAGCAAGTGTCACTGCATCAGCGACATCCCCTGGTAGCATATTCCAATGTCCTACAACCCTTCTACTGAAAAATGACTGTCGTAGCCTAGTCCTACTTTGTTTCATAATGAGTTTATGCTGATGACCTCTACCTCGATTTTCCCTATTGAACTCAAACATACCCTTTAAATATCCAGAATGCTGACTATTTACAAATTTGAAGACTTCAATTAGATCTCCTCTTAGCCTTCTATATCTAAGTGAAAACATACCCAATTTCTTTAATCTATCTTCATAAGGTAAACTACCAAGACAATTAACCATTTTTGTTGCCCTTTTTTGAACTCTTTCTAACAACCAGCAATCTTTCTCATATGTTGGAGACCAGGCTTGTACACAATACTCCAAATGTGGTCTAACGTATGCACAATACAGTTTTGTTATTACCTTTTCACTCTTGTAGGAAACATTTCTGTTAATGGCCCCTAGCATTCTTAGTGCCTTTTTCCTAGCTTCTACAACCTGGTCTGACGCTGATAGTCTATTGTTTACCACGACACCTAAATCTCTTTCCTTTTCAATCTGCTCCATTTTCTGCCCACCCATTTCATACCTATGTTTACTGCTAACCCGTCCAGCGTGCATAATCTTACATTTACTCAAATTGAATTTCATCTGCCATGCTTCAGACCACTCAACTAGCTTGTCCAGATCTGATTGAAAAACATCCTGATCATGTTTTCCTCTAATAATCCTGACAACTTTTAGATCGTCTGCAAATTTCAAGACTTCGCTGTCTATACTGTTCTCAATTGCATTCACAAATACTATAAAAAGCAATGGGCCCAGGACTGAGCCCTGTGGAACCCCACTGAGAACCTCCTTCCATTGTGATTGGCACCCATTCAATATAACCCTTTGCTGGCGTCCTGAAAGCCACGTTTCTATCCAATCCAGAATCTTGCCACTGATCCCATGAATTTTAAGTTGCAACCCCAGTCTTGTATGGGGGACTTTGTCAAATGCTTTACTGAAATCAAGAGAAGCTACATCTAGCTGTTTACCCTGATCAAAGCTATCTGTTGCAACATCCAAAAACTCCAGAAGATTAGTTAAACAAGAACGGCCCTTCCTAAAGCCATGCTGTGTATCCTTGATGAGTTCATTTTGCTCCAAGAATTCAACAATCTTATCTTTGATGATTGATTCAAGCACCTTGCAGACTAATGAGGTCAGACTAACCGGTCTATAGTTTTCCTCTTTACTTCTATCTCCCTTTTTATGAATAGGAACAACATTTGCTCTTTTCCAATCAAGTGGAATTTTACTATCTGCGAGTGATTTAGAAAATATTATGGCTAATGGAACCGACAACTCCCTTTCAGATTCTCTTAAAAGTCTAGCATGGATTTCATCAGGTCCTTCTGCCTTGTTAGGCCTTACTTTATTTAGATATTCTAGAACAAGTTCACTACTTATGCCACCTAGCTCTCCTATAGTCTCCTCTGTCTCTAGCTCAGGCTGAAGTGCTGCAATACTACTCTGGTCCTCGATAGTAAAGACAGATTGAAACTGATCATTAAGCACTTCAACCATTTAACTGTCCTTGCTAACTAACACATCATCTACTTTAAATGGACCTATGTTTTTGGAAACTGTACTGAACTTATAAAAACTGAAGAACTTCTTACTATCTGCATTACAATGTCAGCTAAATCAAGTTCCTTTGCCCTTTTAGCTGCTCTGACCTTTTTCTTAACTGAATTTCTTGCATTCTGGTAGGCCTTCTGATTTATATCTAGTGAAGATCCCTTCAAAATGCCAAATGCACTTCTTTTAGCTTGTATAGCACTCCTTACTTCTGGGGTAAGCCAAACTGGTTTGCCCTTGGTTCTGTTAAGTTTGTGCCTGAGGGGTATATGCAGATTCTGAATTTGGCTTAATCTAGCTTTGAAAACATTCCAGGCCTCACATGCATCTAAACCTTCCAACTCAACGTTCCATTTTATCTGTGCGAGGTCATTTCTAATACCATCAAAATCAGCCCGGCTGAAGTTTGGAACCATAATAAGGTTATCTTTGGGCCTCATGTCTGATGAGATATTGAATTTAACCATATTGTGATCACTGGTTCCTAGACCTGCACAAATACTTATGTCACTAACTAGATCACTGTTGTCTGAGAATACAAGGTCTAGAATGGAGCAATGTCTGGTTGGCTCTGTTACAAACTGATGCATGAAAAGCTCCTCTTCAAAGATTTGCCTATACAACTTACACTCATTTGTTTCCTCTGCTATACTTTCGTATCCTCTTAAGTTAAAATCTCCCATAATAAGACACTGAGCCCGAAAGTTCCTACGTATTTCCTCACAAATATCTTGGTCTGTTTCAGCTTGGGAGTTCCTTGGAAGATTCCCTGGTCTGTAAAATGCACCTATCCTCAACCTTCCTCTGTTTCCTGTACCAATTTTAATGTCAAGCCAGATTGATTCTACTTCTTTTACTTTACTAGAATCATCAACTCTAGTAGTGCAGTACAAGCTATTTACATATACAAACACTCCGCCCCCCTGCCGTGATTCTCTGCAGTATGAGAACATGTTATACCCTTGTAACTCGAAATCCTGTAGCCTATCCCTATTATACCCCTCACTAACCCATGTCTCGGTTACACAAATGATATCAGGCTTTTCAAGGGCAACATAACACTCAAACTCATCAAATTTAGACCTAATACTTTGGGCATTCAGCAACACACATGTGATCTTATACTTTGAGCTGACTCTACTAATTCTGAGGGAATTATGATCTACTGTCCTATTCTGACATGAACTTCTACCAATGCTTACTTCCTGATGCCCTAGTACTAGCGTCCCTGAACCCCCCCCCCCCCTCCTACCTAGTTTCCCTGAATGACACTTCTGTAGGCATCTCCCAAAGCCCTTGCCCCCTCATCCGATAAGTGAAGCCCATCCTTCATATAGTACCTACGCCACTCATAGAACTGATCCCATAAGTCTACATAACTAAGCCCCATAGCTGAACATAAGTTCTGAACTGAGCTGTTCACAGACAGAGCTCTCGAGTACCACTCCTCACTGGCTCCACAGCGAGGGAGGATGCCAGTCACAATGACTGGTTTCCTGGACTCCTTCAACCTCTGCAGCAGGCTCCGGTACTCCGCTACTATTCTCACACTCTGCCTAGGTCCTATGTCGTTCAACCCCACCTGTAGTATAACTGTCTCCGGGCTACTCCTACCAAGTTCTGCCTCAATGACAGGGCCCATATCAACTACTCTTGCCCCTGGTTTGACTATACATCTGTCCCTCTTCCCACATAATGTTCGCCTTAAGGGCCTTACCCTTGAGTCCCCAACCACTAAATGCTGAATCTCTTCCCTGTCACTTTCAGCTGCTGACTCTAACGCACTGAACCTATTTGCTATTGTAACCTGCGGATGTTCTCTGGGGCTGTACTGCCTGACTCTACCCTGAACTTTTGTCCATCCCTCCTGATCCCCTTCCCTCTTCCTCCTCCAGATTCTGCTACCACCCTCCATTATCCAGCACCCCTCCTCATCCTTACTGTCTGTGGCCCTAGCATTACTTTCCACAATGTTGAGTCTCCAGAAACGTGACCCTCCAACACACTTCCAAACCCCAGCCGCACTATCCACCTTTGCCTTATCCTCCTCCCTTATGCCCCTATCAGAACTACCACTGGTCCCTGATCCTGTAGGCTCCTTTTCTGACCCCCTAACTACGATCTGCGCATACGTTCCTTGGTCAGGAGCTACACCCTCCTGCGGCTCATCTCTACACCTACACTTACTTAACTGCGCCTCAAGCTCTGCTACCCTAGCCTGGAGGGCCTCTAGCTCTGCTACCTTCGCCTGCATCCTAGTCATGCTCATTTTAATACACTAGTAACTTAGGTATATAACTTAGGTACTATGCACTTTTCAATACTTTACTAACTTAACTTAACTTTTTTTTGTTTTTTGTTTGTTTTTTCTTCTTCTAAACCTTAACTAGATCTAAGTAAAGCTAGTGACACAAATCAGCTATGAGTGCACCTAATACTAGACCAAATATCTAATCCTTAAATAAACTGAATACTAAATACACCTTAATTATCCCTAATTTTCTAAAAATATCTACTTATCCAACCCTGCAACTAATAACACAAAAATAAGACTAAGACAATTTTGGCGCACACAAGCTAGAATGAAAAGTCCTTTAAAAAGCAAGTAAGAGGTAACAGCTAACTATGAATGCTTAAAAATAATACCTAAACGATCCACAAAACTAAATATCTAATCCTTATATCTAAATATAATGTGGTTCCTAAAAAAATACACAAAACAACAGAGCTATCCAACAGCTACATAGCTTGTCTAAAGCGGGGTTCATATGTTAGTGGCATACCCCTCTCCACTGCGCGTGTTAACCGGTTCTTCTTTTGCAGCTAGGCCAGGCTTATTGCTACACCCAAGTACCGATCTACCCACCTGGACACCAAGCTAATCGTACCCTCATGGTATAAGACACTTGTTGATTTAAAGTCAAAACAGGTTCAACATTTACAATAGCACAGACGACTATATTCTGCCGTCCAACATCCATCCAGACGACGTATCGAATGTATCCATGCAACTGCCTATATTGATTGCCTTCCATTATCTACCTCAATTTCACCTTCCTTCCACCGACGGGCGGATCCAGAATGGGTGATTTGGGTCAGTTGGGGGAGGGGATCCCAAAAAGTATCACACAATTCTGAAAACTCATCGGATTTCGCTTGCTTGTGCATCGATAATTAATTTAAAACGAACTTTCCTTAATTAAAGTTGCTTAGATTTTATATTATCTCAGGAAATGTGTCAAATTTGCACCGATTTCAGGAGGATTAGGGGGCCATGTCCCCGTGCCCCCCTGGATCCGCCCATGCTTCCACCCCTGCGGCTGCATCCTCTCCGCCTCAGTCGCCGCCGGCCGGCTGTCCTGCGTCGCCGCCGTCCCAAGGTCGTCGTTAACGGCGGCGGCCGACCGACCCGGTTCGACTGAGGGTGATTCGGGCCCGGTATCGGGCCGTGGCGGGCGACATTGGGGAGGGGTTGACGGGGAAGGCGGGTGTCGACAGATTGATGTCGGTGTTCATGCGCCCATCGTCCGCCTGAAAAAATATAGTTTTAAATCTTTTGCTAATTTCTTGAAAACGGTCCAGAAAGTCGGAAATCAATCGACGGTCACGTACACTTCGTTCAATTTGGAGTTTATCAATGACTTGAGGGTGGTCTTTCTTCAGAAATTACATCACAGGCACGACAAGGACAGTCACTGGCGCGACGAGGTTTGTCAGAAAAATCAAAGCTTCTTGAGCGATTTTAGGCTAATTCCGCACTCACAGTTTCCGAGGTAGACGCCAAATGTGTCCCACACGTTCCCTTCTCCACGTCAGCACAGTTTTTCACAGTCACACTGCCTACTTCCGGACAAATACGAATAATACTAGGGAGCGACCGGGGTCGCACCCTAGCGCAAGCCTCCCGACATGACCGTCGCCCGGCCGCCCTAACTTGTAGTGATGGTGTACCATAAAAAGCAGACTCTTGAAATATCTACGCTTCATTGTGTTGCGAACATTTTTTTAAAAATATGGCCTGAGAATAACTGTAACAACATTTTATTAAAAGATATTGGAATATTTTGAAGTACAATTTGATGTCTTTTATTCGTATTATGCGTGATACAAAAATATACAACCTGTATCACTCTCTGTCGATTCATGTTGGCGTTTTTTGCTACAACATTCTCTATCACGGTAGCTGTAATTTCCCTAAATAGTACGTTTAAAGTCTCTAGATTTTGCGAGAACCTTGTGATATTTGCCCACTTATGATGATATTTTCCCTTTTATTCGTATTATGCGTGATACAAAAATATACAACCTGTATCACTCTCTGTCGATTCATGTTGGCGTTTTTTGCTACAACATTCTCTATCACGGTAGCTGTAATTTCCCTAAATAGTACGTTTAAAGTCTCTAGATTTTGCGAGAACCTTGTGATATTTGCCCACTTATGATGATATTTTCCCGGAGACCCTGTCTCCCGGAGACCCTGTCTTAATATCCACCAATTACCGAACTCCCCATACCATCTTGACATACCTTATATCCGAGTAGTGAGAGGCCTATATGTTGACTGACGAATGGCCAACCTCATCAACAATATTATGTACGAGTCCGGGCAGCGCAATTGCAACTGTTTGAAATTCATATACATTCGCGGGTATTCTGAAAAACCACGAAAAATAGCGGGTCGACGTTGCCGTAAATCGATCCGGGAGGTTAAGAAACCCCCGCACGCAAAATTTCGAAATGTTGCAAATTGTTGCAAAATGTTGCAATATGCTCTAAATATTGCAAATGAAATCCTAGAGCGCTGATTTTAACGCTATTGCAATCAGCGGCCCGAACGTGTCCAGAAGATAATTTTACAGAAAATGGAAATTTTTGATTGATTTTTTTTCTCTTAAATTTGTGAAATGATGCCATGTTGCAAGGCCCGATTGCACGCTGCACAAGCAGTGGTTCAGGAGATATTGCCTCGGTCACTTTTATAAGGTCGGGTGCAGTCAATCTTTGTCAGCGCATATGGCAGAGAATTTATGAAGCAATATAGATGTATTATATGTCATTAGAATTGCAATGAGCTGTTCTATAACATGGTGATGTTGATTTTTTCATTTGCGAAAATTTCTAATTTAGTACGTTTTCGAAATTGTACAACTTTTTTGGATATCTTTTCTCAAACGTGTGTCTAATTTTTTTGCTATGCTTTTCTTACGTGTAGGGACGTGTAGATTAAGTGCAAAAATAAAATTGAGGGATATTCGCTTCCAAATATCTCAAATTTGGGCATTTTACATGCTATTTTATATATACAAAAATGCTACTTGGTAATAACTTTTGACTGAATACAACTAGAATGGTACGGTAAACGTCATTTTGCTGTTCTCATCAAGACGAGTTGAACGCTTTGCAACATGACCTCTTTCTGATATTTGATGACATTGACCTTAAATTTCAAAGTTTTTTTTTTGGATACCCCAGCCAAATGTTTTTCCTATTTTGACTTTATTCTTGTTAAGTGTAAAGAAGTGTCGTTCAAACAGGAAAAATAAAATTGACGGTTATTTTTCTTCAAATATGTTAAATTTGGTAATTTCATGTTCTTTTTGTGACAGATGTTATTCCCCAATAACTTTTGACTGAATAAAGATAAAGTAAAATGGACACCATTTTGTTATTTTCGTCAAGACGCGTTGAATGCTATGCAGTATGACCTCTTTCTAACATTTGGTGACCTTCACCTAAGGTTAATGTCATGGTTCAAGGCTAGGTTTCCAATTGTGCCTTATGTGGCGATGTTCTATATCTTAAAACTTGTCTTGTTGCGAGGAATTCGTTGTGCTTAAATAACGCCTGATCGTGAATGGCAACTTTTAAATTCATTTGAATTTGAATGTCGAATAGTAACTACATAACTTCCTTCTCGGTGTAAAGAAAGCCCGAAAATGTCTCAGCTTGCTTTATAATCATCAACGATCGCGCAATTATTTTAATACCAATGAATTCCTATCTTCAAGACAAGTTCAAAGCTACATACCATCGCCGTGTAGGTCAAATTTGGAAAGGTAACCTTGCGCTGTGACCTTGACCTTAGGTCAAAGTCATTAAATGTCAGAAAGAAGTCATGCTGCACAGCATTCAACACGTCTTTATGATAACAACAAAATGACGTTTGCCGTGCCCTTCTAGCTTTATTCAGTCAAAAGGTATAAGCGAATAACTAATTTGTATATAAAATAGCATGTAAAATGGGAACAAAATGAGATATTTGGAGGCAAATATCCATAAATGTTATTTTTGGACTTAATTGACACGTCCTTACACGTAAGAATAGCATAGGGGAACAAAAATAACCCAAGTCCGCAAAGGGGGGTACTTTTTAGGTCATATGGAGGCCCCTGGGGCGCGGAAGGCCCCAGGGAAATTAGCCCCTTCCCTCATATTGGGAGGCTGGATCCGCCAGTGCTCCAGACTGGACACCCAGACTAAAAAAGATATCTCCAGCGCTGTTGGAAACGGGCCATTTCAACGCTCGGGAAGGGGCCCTTTCAAGGCGCCGACCCCCCCCCCCCCCCCTGGACGAAATCCTGGCTACGTGCCTGGTGTGGCCGTTCTGGATCTGACATTGCTCGCGGCAATAACGATATAGTTTGCATCACCAGCTTTTTAAACCTTGAGCCGCACATCACCAGACCAGTGGGTCATGAAGCGGCGGTTTGTTGCGGCCTGTGGGAATTGCTCATGCTGACTTAGAACTCCCATCTCCCTGTCCCTGAGGAGTGAGAAGACTCCCTACCTGAACGCGCTTCTCAGCGACGGAGCTTCTCAGCGACGGAGCTTCTCAGCGACGGAGCTTCTGACCGACGTCTCCGCGGCATCACGCGACCTGCCCAACGCAGAACACCCCGCGGCGATCGGAGGAAACGGAACACCCCGCGGCGATCGGAGGAAACGGAACACCCCGCGGCGATCGGAGGAAACGGAACACCCCGCGGCGATCGGAGGAAACGGAACACCCCGCGGCGATCGGAGGAAACGGAACCCCCCGCGGCGATCGGAGGAAACGGAACACCTCGCGGTGATCGGAGGAAACGGAACACCCCTCGGCGATCGGAGGAAACGGAACACCCCGCGGCGATCGGAGGAAACGGAACACCCCGCGGCGATCGGAGGAAACGGAGGCTTTAAATTGGCTTGAAACACGATCTGTAATCACACTGCCGCATGTGGCCTTCAGATTGGTTGATCACCAACCACGAGGTTGGTGGCTGACGCAACCGCCACAATTTAGATATGTGGAGAGAGCGAAAATCTATTGTGTATTGCTTGAGGCAAATGATTGCGTATCACCTGTTATTCGAGGACGTGGAGATGACGATAGGAATGCATCAGTGTCTCGGGTGGGACTACAATCAGGGTCTTCATGGAATGAGGTTCTGCTGTCGGAGGAAAACGCCAAGGACATGCGGAGCTGGAAAGGAGCGCATCAATTGGGAGCTCTGGCGGTTAACACGCGCACTGCCGGGGGTGAAATCCCCCGTGAGGTTTTTCATGAATAGCAGAAAAACGGCGGCTTGCAGCGCCATCAACATTGGCACAGCTGTTTGGGCATCAATTATCCACATGGTGCAATTTTTTACCTCGGGTCATCTCATGGCAGGTCACCAGGTCAAGTCAAGTGACCCCACCTTCAAAAAAGTTTGCGGTCGTGCCACAGCAAAAGTGATTGACCGAACGGTTTGAAACTCACAGTCACAGGAGATGTCATCAGGTCACAAGTAACTACAATTCGCAAATCTCAAATTATGTTTATCGGCGACCTAAGGTCAGGTCGATTTCGTGACCTCCTCATTATATGTTAAAGGGGGAAAATGAAAACACGTATAACTACACAGGAAATGACTAAATTATACCAGTTTTCACCAGATCCACCACTTTTGTGCCAAATGCAAAGCTACATGTCACATTTATGTTCTTTGACCTCCTAGAGGTTAACTCAGGTGACCCGACAGGTCACGTATGTCTTTTCTTCATTAACTCTTTACCAAATCAAGGTAGTACCATTGTATTTGGCTTGTCGAGACGAATCGATTGATGTAAAAGTTGATCTTTACCTGACCTTAAACTGACCTCAGGTGATGTATTTTTTGTTGGATATGACCAACTAGGTTACCCAATATATCATTCGATGGGTGTCGACGAGACAAACAAAATGGTGAAAACTGTTTTACTTTATCATGCTTCTGTCAAAAGTGATTCCTTAAGAACAACTTGCCGATTTGTATGTTTCAAATTCAATCGCTTCTGCTGACCAACTATTGACCTTAGGTCAATTCTGATAACAAAAAAAATATCGTTGACAGCATCTTCAATTATCTTCTGAACGCGTTTTTCCGCGCGTCGTTATCGCTTTTTCAGCTCTTTTAGTTATCGAGATATATACAATGTTAATAATTGTATTAAGGACACATATAAAGCCGAAATTTGATCTTCGGTGACCTTTGGTGACTTTAATATTGACCTGACCTAAAAAGACCTATATGATTTCGATAGAGTTTATCTGGAGCTATCCAACGCCGTTTTCCGCATGTCGCTACGTTGCGTGGTTTACGAGATCTGGGGGGGGGGGGGAATCCCCGTATTGTTTTGTTCACGTATCCACGTAGTTTGCCAGTTCAGAGCACAGTTCAATTTAAAGCGACTATTTTAATGATGTGACACAGGTTGTAAGAAGAAACACGAATACAATTTTGCATTCATTTACAATCATACGTAGTATCTCACATATCATCTCACACTCACATAAGCTAATGACTGGGGCGCAAGACGACGATGCCCAATCATCAACAAGACAAGACAGCGCATTATGTCATGCACCAACTGCACAGCACTAACATGACAGCAATATGTCACGATGCATGCCCAGTCGTATGGGTATGCGACTTTGGCCCCGCAGACGCAACCTTTATCTACAACATTGCTGAAAAAATCCACCCGTGGTGCATACGCCAACTCCAATGAAAGACGCAGCAGCATCGACAGCATCAGAATGAGGGATATTTAGCCAACCGTTCAGCGAAGCCAGTGCCACGAAACCATCTACAACGGCCCCATCACAAGCGAAGCAATTCCGATGGCAACACAATCGACACAGACTCGTGTCGTATCACCGCCGAATGCGCATATAAACACTTCAAAATGTATTCCAATCTAAAAGAAACAGGCATCGGTCCAGCATGCATCGCGCCACTAGATCAAATCCTCAGTCTGTCGGAGATATGTTCACTCCATACAGTGCATTGTCATGAAGACCTTCACTGAAATCATCATCATTCTCTTTTGAATCGGTCGACCCTGCTGCAGAGTACATGACGACTGCATACAGGGAGGATTCCTCCCCGCTGTCCGGCCGGGGAGCGGGGGCTGACCCGTTGGTGGGCTGTGGCTAACTGGGTACCGCGTACCCGTACAACCTCGAAGCACCACAGCTGCTCCGGGGGCTACTTCCTCGAGAGGTGTCGTCGGCGGGCGCGAGCCTTGTGACCTCCTCGTACAGGGGAGTGTCCGAGGGTCGCCACGTCTGATGGCTCGGGTCGGGGCTGTTCGTTTGACTTGATGCGGTAGGTTGGCTTTTCGTCACCTGGGCGTAGACGGGGGGCTGTGGAGTTTGCTCTAGTTCAGGATGTCCAGCCTGCTTGTTTACGCTGTGTTCTTTGCCATCTGGTTTGTTCTTGCTGACCTGGGCGTACACCGGGCTATCAGGTGTTGTGTGGTCGGTAGGACTTGTCTCTGAGACGTTACCGGCAGTTTCGGTCCCACTCGTCCCAGTGTTTGCAGTTTGATGAGTAGTTACCTCAGACCGCTGAATCGTCCTGGCCTTGGTCTTGTTGACCTGCGCATACACAGGAGGATCGCTGAAATCACCTGCATATCCGAAGTCGTCTGAAGTGGTAGCACTTTTCCCTTTGCCTTTGTTCACCCCTGCGTACAAGGGTGGCGCTTGTGTGGACTCAGCTTTGGCTCCTGCCTACTCCTCTTCTCGCGTATGTCCATGCAGTGGGGAAATTTCCTCGTACATATTTTGGTCGTCATCACTTGCTACACCTGAGACACTCTCGTATACAGCTGAGCCTACCGTTGACCCTGTAGCACCTGTCCATGGTACCTCGCCTGGCCTCTCTGCACCGGGCGACTGAGACGCAGAGTCTATCTGTTGACCATCCTTCGGCAGGTCCGAGAGCGGGTGCTGAATGTCGGCTACGGTGAACCTCTGGCTGGGGGGTCGCTTCAGACGAGGGGTGCGTCGCTGAGGGACAGAGCGTCGGCGATGGCGGATCACGAGGAGAGTGATGACAGCGCCTAGCAGCAGGAAACAACCGAACAAGGCCACGAGTGGAACCCAGGACGGGACAGCAGAGGCGGTCGATGTTTCGCCTCTCCCGACGTTCCAGCCTGCACAGGTTTCCATTCGAGGATGACAGTTCGTGCAGTGATATTCCACTAGGAAAGGAATCGTAAGGTTGTAAAGACACCGGATGTTCCTATACGCGGATTGGAACAGCGATATCTTTCGTGTCGGGCGAGTCCTCTGATGCCTACCGAAGAACAGCTCCCTCACTTGCTTCCGAATGTTGCATTCACAGGGAATGCGGAACTGCAGCTCGCGTAGTATCAGTGACTTTACGTCAGAGAATCTCAGGGATCCGTTGCCAACGCCGGCGCTGGCAAGTTGGTCCAGCCTGATGCCTCGGCTAGAGTTGAGACGACGGAAGGCGTCCTTGCGAATGGTGGTGACGTTAGACATCCGTATTGATATCCGGCCGCTGGCGCGGACATTCAGCGCGTGTCTCGCCAGAACCCTGATGGAGGACGCATTTATTGACAAGCTTGACACGTCCAGGTCAAAGCCGTTTGGGCGAATCTTACCAAGTCTGCTTTTCTCAATCCGAACATCTCCAATCGTTCCCTGCAGTCCACGTTTACTGATTTTACCCAGGCGACTGGACCGAATAGTCAGACTGCCCCACCCCTGGTTGGCTCGGAAGCAGCCCTCATTGACACCTGTGAGCTTGACTAATGTGAGCGACAGCTTGCCGATGCGGCCGCCGAAGGTGTTATTCTTACACGGCAGTGATGTCGTGACATTGTTAAGACTGAGCTCTCCCAGTGTGGTCGCAAACGTACCGGGGTAGAAGTATCCAGCAGTGATATTCGCTAGCACTACGTTGGTCGAGGATGAGCTGGATACGATGGCACCGCCGGAGATGATGCATTTGCCAATGTTGACAATGGAGATGCTGAGTGTTTTCTCCTTCCAGTGGGAGAACGAGCCTGTGTCCATCATGACGTATCTAATCCGGTCCAGTGTGACAGAAACCAGTCCCTGACGATGTCCGGTCGCCATAACATTTTCATTGATTATGAGTTTCGTGATGTTCTCGAAGTGGATGTCTAGAGTGTTGTTAAGCCACGACAGAGCGTTTGTGCTAATCTCAACTGTATAGGCGTTAACTATACGGACTCGACGAACAGATTCTCGGAGATTGTTGGCTGTTATCACCATCTGTAAAGGAACAGGTTTCTGTTAACGTTAAGAATGTTGAGACATATTTGTCGAATACCTGCATTGATGAAAAAATGATGTATTTGGGCTGGCTAGCGATAATGTCAGCTTAAATGTATGTAAGATCAGAGCTAAGGCTTCTTGAGATGGCAGGAATACATACTGCATATAAAAACTGTAGTCACCGTTCATGAGAATCATTGAAGCATCAATACCTACCAGAAACTCTGGCCATTTATATACATATTTCAGTAAGTATTTTTGGATGAAGAACGGCAATTAAAATCAGTGAGAGGACCTCTAGAGCTTAAGTGGGGATCTTCAGTAAGTTTTTTTATTCAGAAACAAACGAGCATAAGAAATATTGGATTCCCAGGATTCGAACCCATCTTATCACACACATCACACCACTCTTCACTCCTATGCAATTTGGGATAATATACGCGGTCAACTCCTTTTGCGTGCAACGGCCACTGCCACTGGACAAGAGATGTCACTGACCATACAGTATTACGGATCGGACTCAACTGAAATTTTCACCAGTGTGAAGGTCACCACTCCCTGTCGGTGACTGAAGGAAAAATATTTGTTATCAATGACGTAGGAAGGAACTTCAATGAACAACACCTTTCCAAGACGGCCTGGGCCCTGGACCATTCCCAAGTGTGATCGTTACGTTTCGTGCCCTATGCTAATGCGAACATTCGGGCGGACAGGCACAACGAACAGCGCTATCAACGCGAAACTTCGGATACATTCTCTTACATCAATTTGACGTCTGCCGTGAAAAAATAAAGCAATTTCGTCGAGCATATTTGGAGATATAGCAAATTTAGTGACGTCACTACACACGAGTTTGGCGAAAACATCAGCCAAAATTGAACAGGCCGTACAAAGGCCATTTTTTAAAGAAAAATGTAATCCAAAAAAGCAAAAGATAGCAAATGTCAAGGGCTACAAAATGTCAATATCGGATTTATGGAAATTTTGGTTTTTGATCCCCCAATTTGTTTTTAAACTTTTTTTGGGAGGGGGGGGGGGGGGGGGTGGAATGCCCTCAAAATCTAAATTGTTATTATTTTATTTAAAAAAAAACGGAATGTATGTCAGATAACCACATATGGACCATACCCAAATCCAATTTCAAAGCAATGTCTTTATTTTTGACTGACTTATGGCTCCATAAGTATGAGTAACTCATGAAGTCATATTTTGGAATTACGTTTTTGAGGCTATAAATGACCAACCACATGGAAACAAATAAATGTCAGCACTGTATGTCTGAGACAAAACTGGTCTAGGAACATGCTTTTTTTATTTAAATTTATCAATTTCGAATTTGACCTTCAGTTTTTAGTTTTTAAAGTTGCATCTCTAATTCCCAGCGCTAGACGGTTCGAAATTTAAGAAAACTATTACAAACTTTATACCTATCGATAGACAATGCAATGCTTTATCATACAGTGTCATGGTTTTCTTAAACTGGAGGACTATTTTCTCATAAAATGGTCTAAATTTCACTGAAATTCCACATGTAGTGATTCCACAAAACTGCATGTCTGATTTCCGACGCAAAGTGATGGTTCGAAATTTAAGTAAATTTAGTCAAAAGTGATGCAGAATGAAAAGATATTTTAATGTAGTATCGCGTGGTATCATTTTTGTTGTTGTAAAGAGGAACGAGTTTTTCCATAAAGGGATCAAGCTTCATTAATGGCAGCGCCACAACAAGTCCGTCTGGTTCACCAATTGTCTGGTGACGGTCCCGGAATAAGGGATGATACGATAACATACATATTTTTTGCTAGATACAGATTTATCCTAATTTTTGGTAATGCGATGGATTGTGAACAAGTACTTTGTGTTGGTATTTTTAACAAATATCTCCATTTAAACGGTTTAGTTCTCACGGCGTCCGCAGCGTGGCGCTAGCGTCGCTCGACGACCAAATGTCCGCGTCCGGCGCGTAACGAGCAAATTGAACAACCCAGTGATCTGGGAGCTAATGATTCGTCCTAAAAGCATGACGGTCCACCAACTGGACTGACTGGAGTCCGTAACATATTTCCTTTATCTCTATCTCGCAAGGCAAACACGAAACACCTATCGATGCTCTAAGCTGTGCCGTCTTAAACTCACGGAGTCTCCTCTCCGGTCGCTCAGGTCGCACTCGACGCTGGCCGGCGAGTACCGGGGCTCGAAGCTGCAGACGGCAGAGTTGACGTCGTGACTGACGACACATCCGACAGGGGTCAGCACCGTCACCAGGACTGTCAGCACTGCCGCCAGCATGGCCCACACCGCCCGACCACCGCCGCCGGCCACCGCCGCCGACAGCATGGCCGCTGCACCCGCACGACGCACTTCAAACACCCTCAGGGCACAACGCGTGACCCGTCACGACACACCGTGACTTCCCACGACCTGCCACGACCTGCCACGACCTGTCGATACTTGCTGTGACTTGACACTACTTTCCACGACCTGCCGTGACCCGCTTTGCTCGCCGTAACCTCTCGGGCCGCAGGTCCGCCGCGGGACAGTACGGGATCGGCCAGGCCCGAGACCGGAGACACTGCAGGTCAGGGCAGCGCTGCGGCCGCGCGAGGAAGCGCCCTATCTCTCCAAGTTGACACGTCACCCCGGACGGTGACGTGACGACTTCCGCAGCGGACACAGAGTCGCCAGTTGTCGGTGAATTACCTGCAGAGGCCTTCGTAATAAAAATAACGATACATAAACACGACGATCCACGGGTTAACAGTGTAGGCTGTATCATCAGTGACCAGCACCACACAGCTTCCAAATAGAAACAAAGAAACTGGTGTTGATTTTTTACAAACAAAGCTAGCATGTCCGAAAGCTCGGAAGAAGCTCGGAGCTTTTGAGCTTAAGCTCTAAATAATTTTGTCATTAAAAGTGTATAGCACCATGTCTACTGATCTGATCTGTAATGCATTCATCAGAATGAAAACCAGGCACGTAGCCAGGATTTCGTCCAGGGGGGGGGGGGGGGGGCGCCTCGAAACGGCCCCTGCCCGAGCGTTGAAAGCCCCTCCTCCCAAAAAAGGGATGAAAAGGCACGTTACAAGGATGGAAAATGCAATATGACAGGTATGGCATGGGCCATGCCAACTTTTAGGAGCTGGAGTTAGCAAACTGCCATATCAACTTTGGAACCAGCGACATCAATTTGGAATAAGCTATACCAACTTGGAATATTTTTTAAGCTCAAGACTTGGAACTCTTAAACAAATTGCGCCGCGGAGTGGCGCGAAAATTTTGAGTCTTATGCCCTGGATATGCTTTCTCATCAATGCGTCGCATTGCGTATAGTGCGGACCTCTAAAATTGCTATATTGTGCGTTTAAAAGTGCGGTTAAAAAGAGCTAAAGTGAACTATTTTGCCCAATTATATAGGAAAGTAGCAACATAACACATAAATGCGCGGAGAAAAGGGCCGATTTTTTCCCCAACCCGCATATAATTGAATTTGTAGTTAAATTGCGCCGCGGAGCGACGCGAAATTTTGAGTTTTATTCCCTGGACAACTGTATTCTTACTGTTGAAAGGCCCAAGGTCCCTTCATATCGTCTAGGGGCCCCTCTGACCTTTTTAACGCCCTTCCGACCTGTTCAGGGACTCATCTGGGATCCGCGAAGCGAAAAGACATGATGTGGAGTGGGTGATATATATAATACAAAGAGGGCTTACTCTACAGGAAAAATTAAAATCGGAGCTTTCGGGTATATTGTAGCACCCTGACGAAGGGTGTTACAATATACCCGAAAGCTCCGCTTTTAATATTTGTATTGTGGAGTAAGTCCTCTTTGTATTTAATCTTCATCTGGGATCTCTACATGCTTTGACCCTTCCGGTCTCACCAGGGACTCCTCTGTCCTTCCAAGAAGCCCCTCTTGTGTGCCAAGGAGCCATTCGGCCTGTTCAGAGGTCCTTCCGACCTGGCCAGGGACTGCACTGGCTGCTTTGTCGCCCTGCCGACATGCTCAAGGGGCCCTTCTTACCCACCCAGGAGTCCCTTTCGGTCTGGCCAGGGGCCCCTCCGATCTGCACAGGGGCCCTTTTAACTTTCTGGGGGCCCTCTGGTCTCTCCAGGCCTCTAAGGGACCTCTCTCTAGCCTTCTAAGGGACCCTTCCGACCTGGCAAGGGACTGCGCTGGCTGCTTGTCGCCTTGCGACATTCTCCGATGGCCCTCCGACCTGCCCTGGGGCCCTCCGTGCTGACTAGGGGCCCATTCGGCATGTTCAGGGGCCTTCTGACCCACCTAGGGGCCCTTTCGGTCTGGTCAGGGGCCCCTCTGACCTGCACAGGGGCACTCCAACCTGCTCAGGGGCCCTTATGACCTGGCAAAGAACTGCGCTGGCCGCTTTGTCGCCCTGCCGACATGCTCAGGGCCTCTCGACCTGCCCAGGGGCCCCTCTGTGCTGGCTAGGGACCCATTCGACGTGTTCAGGGGGCCCATTTGACGTGTTCAGGGGGCCCATTTGACGTGCTCAGGGGTCCCTCTGACTCGCTCAGGGGCCCTTTTGGTCTGGCCCTTTTGGTCTGGCTCTGACATGCACAGGGCTCTTTTGAAACGTACAAGGGGCCCTCTGGTCTTTCAGAGAGCCCTGGTGGCCCTAAAGGGCATCTGAAGTCCTCTAAACTCTCTAAAGACCACGCGTGGTAAAGAGCCCAAGATACCGCGCTTCGCGCGGTCTTGTCGGCCCTTTTCGGCGCGCGCAGCGCGCCGAAAAGGGCCCTCCTAGCCTCCAGGAGGGGGGGGGGGGGCGGGGCGGGGTGCCCCCTTGGCTACTGGCTACGTGCCTGATGAGAAAGGCGTTGGCTGCGAGGATGGTTAATAGCCTGCAGCTTCACACCGTTCTACTCTGTAGCGTTCGAATGCAGCATCAGTCGCCCTTGAACAGAATTATGGTAGTGACCGGGGGGGGGGGGGGGGGGGGGGTGCCCCCTTGGCTACTGGCTACGTGCCTGATGAGAAAGGCGTTGGCTGCGAGGATGGTTAATAGCCTGCAGGCTTCACACCCGTTCTACTCTGTAGCGTTCGAATGCAGCATCAGTCGCCCATGAGCAGAATTATGGTAGTGACCGGGGGGGGGGGGGGGGGCGGCTCCCCCTTGGCTACTGGCTACGTGCCTGATGAGAAAGGCGTTGGCTGCGAGGATGGTTAATAGCCTGCAGCTTCACACCGTTCTACTCTGTAGCGTTCGAATGCAGCATCAGTCGCCCATGAGCAGAATTATGGTAGTGACCGGGGGGGGGGGGGGCGGCTCCCCCTTGGCTACGTGCCTGATGAGAAAGGCGTTGGCTGCGAGGATGGTTAATAGCCTGCAGCTTCACACCGTTCTACTCTGTAGCGTTCGAATGCAGCATCAGTCGCCCATGAGCAGAATTATGGTAGTGACCGGGGGGGGGGGGGCGGCTCCCCCTTGGCTACGTGCCTGATGAGAAAGGCGTTGGCTGCGAGGATGGTTAATAGCCTGCAGCTTCACACCGTTCTACTCTGTAGCGTTCGAATGCAGCATCAGTCGCCCATGAGCAGAATTATGGTAGTGACCGGGGGGGGGGGGATTGTCTGCCTTGTACGTACCGCTGATTTCATGCTTAGGTTTTCGTTAACGTTATTGGCTCTCTAAACGAATGATGCAAATGATGATTGCTTTCGCTTAACAGTTTTTTACGGTTAAAGCCGTTGCAGGGCATACTTCCCCAACAAGATTCAGGATTCATCACACAAAATATGTCGTCATGTGCCATTTTTTCCTTTCCTCTGCAGGATTCGGGCCGATAACGTCCAGCCAATGGACGCACCACTGTCGCCGCTGACTCGCCATAGACAACCGCTGATCGCTGCTGACTCTGTCACGCTGACTGTGTCTGTCGCCGCTGACTCTGTCACGCTGACTGTGTCTGTCGCCGCTGACTCTGTCATGCTGACTGTGTCTGTCGCCGCTGACTCTGTCACGCTGACTGTGTCTGTCGCCGCTGACTCTGTCACGCTGACTGTGTCTGTCGCCGCTGACTCTGTCATAGTCCTGGCGCTAGCTGTCCATCGCTGTCCTTCCGGTGTCTGGGGGAGGGGGAGAGGGGTGCCGGAAAAGCGCACCGACAGTGCAGTGCATGTGGCTGAGGCTGTGCTTCCGTTCGCCCACTATCTGTTCGCAGTCGCATTGGACGGACGTCGTCCAGTGCGACTGTGGTTCGGGTTTCCAGAGACACTGGCGGAACCAGAACGGCTAAACAGTTGCTGGAGGAGAAAGTCTCAAAAAAGCCCGACGCAATTCCCAAAACTCATCTGGTTCGCTTGTTGTTGCATTACAAACTGGCACGCACGCACGCACGCACACACACACACACACACACACACACACACACACACACACACACACACACACACACACACACACACACACACACACACACACACACACACACACACACACACACACACACACACACGCACGCACACACACACACACACACACACACACGCACGCACGCACGCACGCACACACACCGCACGCCACGCACGCACGCACGCACGCACGCACGCACGCACGCACGCACGCACGCACGCACGCACGCACGCACGCACACACACACACACACACACACACACACACACACACACTCACTTGCGTATACACACATATACACATGCATGCAAACACACACACACACACACAAACACACACACACACAAACACACACACCAGTTCACCTCAAGCACTTCTGATCAGTGACCGCCGCCGCACGTGGAAGGACGCCTACCCGCCATGCACCAGCAAAGCCAGTCGCCGCCGCTGCCAAGTACCCGTGGAGGGGAGGGGGGGGGGGGGGGGGGGGGACCGGAATGTTTAAATAAATATTTGTGTACGCATACTATAATTGTGGACACAATACGCCTACCTCTCGTCCGCTGACCCGGCTTAGGCTGTAACCATTAACAATAATTTCCATTTGATCTGATTGTGTTAGAGATGTGAAGTGGATATTGAGGATGGTGGATAGCTCATTTAACATTACTGTTCGAGGATTATTATGAAGTATGCAATTGAGAATAGTGGATCCCGGGCTGATAGCTCCATAACCAAGGGTCGCAGCGACATGCGACAAACACGCTCCGATATAGAATAGATTGGCCTGGCGTTTAACATGTCGTTCAGAGCGAAGTGAGTGCCACGTGCAAAGTTATGACCACTTACATAAGAAATAAATCATTTTAGAGCATTTTTCAGTATTGATATCGGTACTGGGAATACTGACAATATCCACCCATAATATTTCTCTTCTAGCTAATAGGTAACTTATGATGAAGACAAACGTAAATGCTTGCTGACGCACAATTAGCGTCGGAATAAATACCAGTAAAGCGCCGTAGTTGCGATGAACGAGCGAGTGCGAAGGAAATATATGGTTAATTTTAACTCGATCGGGCAAGTAGTTTCTGAGATACAAAAAAGGGTGTGCACGTGCGCACGTGCAGAGGCACCCCACCCCTGGCTTGTGGGAAAGTGGCAGCTAAGAGGTCCCGAACCACACACCAAATTTGCACACACTCTGACCAGCCGTTGCGAAGTTTTGCGAGGAAACACTTATCAAAACACCCTCACGCGGCACGCCGCCACGTGCAGTGGTAGTCACCCACGTGAGTCGGCACTGGTCTCAAACAGGGTAGGTTGGATGGGGCTGCCTCAGCAAAGAAGCCGCTTGTCAATCAGACGTGCGGTTGCATAAATATTAGCTTCTCAAAAGCGTCGCCACGGGCGGGGCCGGGTCGGGTTGGGCGGGCCGGGTTGGGCCGCTCATATTCAGATTTTTCCCATACATCACGGAAGGACGAGCGAGCGCGAAGCGCGTAACCATCGCTGAGACTTCAACAATGCACGCATGACTGCCTTGATGTGGCACCTCCGTCTGGGATATTTTGTGAAGCCGGATGACATATTTCCGGCAATTAAACAGATAAACGGTGCAGAGACTGTGAACGGCATGGGGACTTGGAGACAACGAGAACGGAACGTAGGAACATAACGATAATGGTTTTGCTTAGTTCGTGTCAAGTTGTATGCAGTAATGTGCCCTGTCGTTGTGTTTTGTGTCTTGCTGTTCTGTCCAAATCGTTTTCATAACATATAAAATCGGACCCCGAAATGGGCCGCGAACGAATTGGCTGGCTATATAAATTAGCTGGCTATATAAATAAATGACAGTAATGTGTCCTATGCTTAGTTTTATTAAAATAAATACCTAAATGGGACCGGATAATGGGCAGCGAACGCATTGGCTAGCCATATCAATTACCTGTTTTCTCATTGGCTGGCTATATAAATTGCAGGCCTTCTAGTCGTGTTATAAATTCAAGAAGGCAATAACGACCATGATTTACGCTACTAATGTTACATAGTGATATGACATAGCGACACCAACGAGTGAAGAATATTGTTCACGGGAGAT
>JAXIVJ010013315.1:2500-32500 GCA_036785665.1 Chirona hameri | reverse complement strand
CGCCACTGCTCAGAGTGGGTGCCGATGAGATCAGGGACTCCGGAAGGGGGACTGCTCTCGCCACTGCTCAGAGTGGGTGCCGGTGAGATCAGGGACCCCGGAAGGGGGACTGCTCTCGCCACTGCTCAGAGTGGGTACCGGTGAGATCAGGGACTCCGGAAGGGGGACTGCTCTCGCCACTGCTCTTCGCGTGTTTTGTGAACGACCTACCGGGAATACTTGAGGCAGAAACACTCATGTTCGCAGACGACGTGAACATGTACAGGTGCATAGATTCGATTGTAGACGTGCGGTATTTGCAAGCCCAGCTGGACAAACTGTGTTGTTGGTCTGAGAAGTGGGGCTTAAAGCTGAATCCAGCCAAATGTAAAGTGCTCACGCTGACTCTCAGGCGCACTCCGGTTATCGGAACCTATATGATTGGTGGTGTAGCGCTGGAACGCGTCCAAGTGATGCGCGACCTGGGTATTATGCTGGATCAGAAACTTACCTTTGGCGAACATGTCGACTATACAGTTCGTAAGGCAAACCGAGCTCTAGGATTGCTAATGCGTACTCTTCAAACAGGCAAGAACGGCCGTCCTTTGAAAGCAGCAAACCAACGTGCCTTCTTGTCAGCATATTTTGCAAACGTTCGCTCCGGCCTTGAGTATGGTAGTGTAGTGTGGAGTGGAGCAGCGCAGTCACATGTCCAAAGGATAGAGCGTGTGCAGGAAAAGTTTCTGGTTTGGCTGTGTGCTCGCTGCCGTGTGACAGGAGTGCCTTTTTCGTATCGAGAATTGGCTGTACATTTTAAAGTTAGGACCACGAGAGCTCGGTTCGAACACCACCCCTCGGTTGTTGGCCCCCAGCCTAAAAGTGGTGGACTATGGCCCCCAGTCACCGTTCCTACGCCTATGATTGTGAAGTTGTGAATTAACTATTATTCTGCCAACTTAACCCGCGCGGCGCTGGGGTCTCCAGCCGAACGCGCGGCGCTACGGGGGTAAATTTTACCCCCTCGTATCTTCCGAACCAATAACCGCAGCGAGACGCGCAATGCGGCGATCGCAAGCTCTCAATGAGAAGAATCGAAAGCATTTTCGAAATTTTTAAAATAAGGTCACATGTCAGGTCACGGTCAGGTCAAATGTAAAATGTAAGTATTTGAGTTTTTGGGGCTATACTTTCCATCCAAAGCCTTATATTGCAACTATTATCTCACAAAGTGCTCCAGAGTGTATAATTCATTTCCCGCATAAGTAAAAGTGAAATTGTAAGCAAAGGTCAAGGTCAAGGTCAGGTCACACAAGGACACAGGTCTACGAAAGCCATGCGACACATGTTGTATGGGTTATTTTACACGTATAATTCTATAGAAGCAACCATTTTCACAGCCTGACACCATATAATCGTCCTCAGGTCAAGGTCAGGTCACAATAAGGTCAAAATTTGAAATTGATTAATCTAAATAAACATTGCATGTTTCTAGACCAGTTTTGTCTTCGAAATACAGTGGTGGCATTTATTTGTCTGTATCTGGTCATTAAAAGCCAAAAAACGCAATTTAAACAAATGACGTCATGAGTTACTTGTTCTTAGAAAGCCATAAGTCATTCAAAAATAAAGAAATTGCTTTGAAATTTGGTTTGAACATCGTTCATACTCGGTTCTCTAATATATCTTCCATTTTTTTGAAAATCTTCAAACAAAAATCTTTTGTGGAAATTCTTCCCCAAAAATCCGTTTTTTGCATTTTTGGGGGTCAAAAACCCAAAATTTTGCAAATCTGAGATAGCCATGTCAAAGACAATGTTATTTCTCTTCTTTTGACGCCTTGTATTTTCAATTTGCAGTAACACGCTATTTTCTACGATTTTTCAAACATTTAACGTTTTTTCACCAAAAATGACATGGCATGACGTCACTAAAACGTCATTATCTGCCACAAATTTTCACGAATTTAAAAAAAAATGGCAGAAGACGTAGAATTGATGCACCATACTCTACCGTAAGTTTCACTTTGATATCTGTCATAGTTGTCAAGTTATGGAGAAAATCCGGGAGGGGGGGTAAAATTTACCCCCCCCCCCCAGCGCCGCGCGGGCTAAAAGGCATTCATATCGAACCAATCTCAGTGAAGAATTATAAATAGCTAAAAAGTAGGGAGCAGTTAATATTGTTGGATCCCCACCCTAATAAGTGGGGCCTTGGCCTCCCCGGCCACCCGGTGTTTACACTTGTGGGTTATGGTATTGCGGAGATGTAAATTCATCATTAGTTTTGCACATTTAAAGCACTTATATCGAACAAATATCAGTGATCGAAGGAGGAGAAATCGTTCAAAAGTGTGTGTGTGTGTGGGGGGGGGGGGGGGGCAGTTAACATTGCCGCCCCCCCCTCCCCCCCCCAGCCTGAAAAGTGTGTGTGTGTGGGGGGTGGGGCATGTCCGCCCTCGTTCATACGCCTATGATTGAATGCACACACCACACACCATCTTTATCTCAATATGATGCAATGCCTAAACACATTAACATCATATTTCAATTGAGTGATTACAATTGATCATATCTCATCATAAACATCAAAACGGTCCGCCCCTGTAGCTCAGAAGGGAGGGCGCTGGACTTCTGACCTCACCCGGTAGTGGCAGCCCGGGTTCGAGTCGCATCGGCGCTAGCTATTTGCTCCTGACTAGGGTGGCTTGCGGCCGGTGGCAGCGGTCGCACTCAAGGTCAGATGACGTCAGTGAGCGGGGCGGATCGTGTCCAGGTATGTCGGGCACGTACAACTTTCGCTTCTAAATTCTGCCGGCTACTAGGAATTGCGCGATCGGATGGTTGGGGTCAGGGCCTGCGCAACAAGCTCTGCTTAGCGCGGGTCTTGACCTCCGAATCCATCGATTCAAAAGGTTAGGACTAAAAAAATACACCTTCCTATTCGTGACATTCCTTGTTAACCCTTAAATTAGTAGGAACTCAAACAAACGCTCAATTCACACTGAAGCCCCGTGCTGTATCTAAAATAAAGACCAAATTTGAGCCAGCTGACAGCTCTGACACGTCATGTGTCACGTCACATTCACGTCACAAGTCACGTCACATTGACCAGTCACTGGAGAGCACGTCGATGTGGAGCTGAATTGTAGCAATAAATAAATGAATACATAAATAAAGTCGACACCAACACGGGACTCTTGCAGGACTAGTTATAAACCCTGCTTACCTGGAACACATGTTGAATACAGCTCTGCTGCAGTGCGCCGACGTATAGGTTGTTTCATATCTTCCACGTTACCTCTGCATTACCACGTTACCACGTTACCTCTGTTGTATCATATCTTCCATGTTACCTCTGCAGGCTTCTTCGGCGGCTGCAGCGAGCTGGAGATGATGAGGACTCTGGTGAAGAAGGGACCGATTCCGGTCGGGTTCGAGGTCTACCCGGACTTCCAGAGCTACCACGGCGGCATCTACCACCACGTAACGGAGACCAGGAAGTTCGGCTTCGACCCGCTGGAGGTAGGTGACGCTAATGTCGCTAGTGGCTAACGCTAGCTCTACACTGTAAACAATAATTCAGTCTCCCGGGCCTGTGATTGGGTGGGCAGATTGCCACGTTAGTACTCCCGGGCCTGTGATTGGGTGGGCAGATTGCCACGTTAGTACTCCCGGGCCTGTGATTGGGTGGGCAGATTGCCACGTTAGTACTCCCGGGCCTGTGATTGGGTGGGCAGATTGCCACGTTAGTACCAATCAGCTACTGAACTAAGCACGTTTTTAGAAAAGGTGGCAGACCCACAGCCCATTAAGAATGTTAACACAAGTTCTAAACCCAAGCTTCTTCTGGGTACTTTGAAAAGCACCATTGCAAAAACAAATCCCCTGCATTTTCATTTGTGGCGCGGGAAGCGCTGCCAACTCGACGGGAGGAGGCGAACAGAAAGAGTGTATAAATTAGCTCCCTTTGGGGTTTAGCAGCGGCAATAGTCCTGCAATAAAAGCGCGTTCGGTGTGGATGGGTGTGGGAGTGAACACCGGCGTCCATGTTGCCGTTGGCGGCGCATGCGCGTGACGCACTGAGGCAGCCATTTTTGCTCAGTTATCGCGTGGGCGTGGCGGTGTTACGTTCGCTGGCATCGATCTCAACGACAACGGACCACAGACGACTTCCAGCCAGACTTCACCAGCCCCCCACCGCTTCCGGGTGCGGGACCCTGTCCACGTGCTTGTGGCAGGGTCGTTAGACCCTTAGATAGGTAGCCCTTATATATTTTTAAGTAGGTAACGTAATTTCCACAATTTGCAAGGTAGAGAACCCGCTTCATTCTTTAGATTAATTGCAGCTGGCAACACGTTCTGCCGTGTGTGCCACGTTAACGTAATTTAGGTTATTCATTAAGCTTTCCCCTCCCTCCTCCGGTCATGGCGACCCCCCCGCCCCGCCGCCCCTACTACCCCCCTCCGGGGTTCCCCAGAGCGCGTCCGCGTTCCCCCGAGTGCTTGTCCCCCTCCCGCCTGCCCCGCATGCCCACCTTGCCATATCACCGTCGGGCTGAGGCCCCCCGCCCGCCGCTCAGTCCCCCTCCCAGTCCCCCTCCCAGCCCCCCTCAGGGGCCCCGCCCGCCCCGTCCAGGGGCCCGGCCGTTGCCGGACTCCCATTCCCCCGACCCACCCCCCCGCCCCTCCGCCCCGCCGTCCCCCCGACCCCCCGACCCACCCCCCCGCCCCTCCGCCCCTCCGTCCCCCCGACCCTCCGACCCCCCTCTGGGGTCCCCCCCCCCCCGGTGCGCGACGTCGCACCTCCCCGGTCGGACCCACTCCCCGCTCCCCTCAGGGGCCTCCCAGGGTCCGACCCGGAGCACGGCTCCCCCCCGACCCCACCCCCCCGGACGGGCCCGCTTGCCTCCTTATGTGGCGAGCGGATGGCATTCCATTTAGGAATGTCAACCCGTTCCTGGTCCGGCGCTGGCTGGTCGCCATCTGTGGCGACGTAGCCAGCGCCAAACCCATTCGATCGGGAGCACTCCTGATCGAGACACTGACGTCCCAACAGAACGTCAGTGTCATGGGACGGACCACCTTCATCGGAGTGAAGGTCGCCGTGGAGGCCCCGGCGCACCTCAACTCCGTGGAGGGTCTGGCATGGTGCCCAGACGTGGCCGAGCTCTCGGAGGACGATCTCCTCCGGGAACTCGCACACCAAGGGGTGTGCGAGGTGACTCGCCTGTCGCCATCGAAGCGGCGACCCGATCAGCCCAACCCGCTGATTCGGCTCCGCTTCCGAGGCAAGGAGCTGCCGACCCACATCCACTGTGGGTACGTGGCTGCCCCCGTCAGGGAGTGGATCCCGCCCCCCGGCAGTGTCAGCAGTGCTGGCACTACGGCCACCTCAAGTGGACCTGCCGGGTGCGCACCGCCACCTGTGGTCGGTGCGCTGGCGAGCACGGCACCGAAGGGTGCACGCGCGCAGCACGCTGCGCCTCGTGCGACCAGGCCCACCCGGCCTGGGACCGCCGGTGTTTGGCCTGGGGTCTCGCTCGCGAGACAGAGCGCCTGAAGCGCGGCGACAGTCGGCGCCCACCGGACGCCCCGCCCTCCACCTCCCTCAGCCCAGGTCTCGCCCCCGGCGCTTGGCCGCCCCTCCCACCTCCCGGAACCTCCCCCCCACCCCACCGGCCTCCCGCCAGACCCCCCAACCGACAGACCCCCCGACCACCACCCCAGCTCCCCGAGGCATCTCTGTCGGACCTCGAAGGCGCCGTTGCCGCTGATCCACCGGCACCGCGCTCCCCAGCCCAACCAGCCGAGTCGAACACCGACTCAGGCCCCGCCTCCCCGGTCTCCCCAGCACCAGCGGAGAGCCGATTCTCGGAGGACCTCCCCTCGGACGACTCTCTCATGAGAGCCGTCTCCCGGAAAGTCGCCCGCAATCCCGCCCAGTCCCCGCCCTCCCGCCCCAGCTCCCCGCCCGCCCGCCCCAGCTCCCCGCCCGCCCGCCTCTCCCCGCCATCCCTCCCCTCCCCCCACCCTCCTTCCCGGCTCCATCGTAGCCCCAGCCCCCCTGAAAGTAACCGCTACCGCCGCAATTTGAGACGGTTGAACAAGAAACAATAAATCACCTCCAACAAATACGTCATTAAGTTATTTCTGACTAACTGTTAAATCGTGCTGCTGCAGACGTGGGAGTTGTGTGTTGGCTGCCGGTGTCTTGTCGCGGGGTCCCCCTGCTGGATTGGTAGCGCGGCGAATGGTTATGGCTTGGCTGTTCGTTGCGTGGCTGATTTGGCGGGGGATTTCTGTGATGGGACGCCGATGGTTGATGTGCGGTTTTGCGTTGGCGGCGGCATGATTCCCTGCCAAACCAGTCGGAAATAACTTCCTGACTAACTGTTAAATCAAGTTACTGCTGACGCGGGAGTTGCGGGTTGGCTGCCGGTGTCTTGTTGCGGGGGCCCCCTGCTGGATCTCGGCCGCGCGGCGAATGGCCGGTGCTGTTCGTGACGTGGCTGATTTGGCGGGGGATTTCTGCGATGGGACGCCGATGGCTGATGTGCGATTTTGCGTTGGCAGCGGCATGATTCCCTGCCAAATCAGACCACACGCCGATGCTGCGCCGCGGTGTGGTGGCTGCTGCGCTGCGGTGCAGTGTCCGTTGCGCTGCGGTGTAGCATGTTAAATTATGTTAAAATCACGCTGCTGCCGACGTGGGGTTACGTGTTGGCTGCCGGTGTCTTGTTACGGGGGCCCCCTGCTGGATCCCGGCCGCGCGGCGAAATTCGTTGCGTGGCTGATTCGGCGGGGGATTTCTGCGATGGGACGCCGATGGTAGATGTGCGGTCCTGCGTTGGCGGCGGCATGATTCCCTGCCGAATCAGTCTCGCAACGAAAGGTTCCATTGGAATTCGTTGTTCATCTCTTAACGTAATGCTCCTCCCAACCCTCCTCTCCCCTCTGCTCCGCTCTTGCCAAAGCCGAGTAGTTGAACACCCGCCCCTGATAACATATGCCGATGCCGCGCTGCGGTGTGGTGGCCGCTGCGCTGCGGTGCGGTGCTCACTCCACTGCGCTGCGGTGTGGTGTCCGCTGCGCTGCGGTGCAGTATACTAAATCATGTTGCTGCCGACGTGGGGTTGCGGGTCGGCTGCCGGTGCGTTGTTGCGGGGGCCCCCTGCTGGATCTCGGCCGCGCGGCGAGCGGTTTAGTTGCTTTGGCTGTTCGTGACGTGGCTGATTTGGCGGGGATTTCTGCGATGGGGCGCCGATGGCTGACGTGCGATTTTGCGTTGGCGGCGGCATGTTTCCCTGCCAAACCAGATTACACGCCGATGCTGCGCCGCGGTGCAGTGTCCACTGCGCTGCGGTGCAGTATCCACCCTGTCAATCTTTTTTACACTGTTAGGTGATAGTTATCTTGTATTGATAGGTCCCCTCTTAGAGTATCTCTACCAAACACGTTTAGCTAAACAAATATAACAGGGTTTTTTTGCCTTGCGCATTTTTGGCCCACCGCGCAGGTTTTTCCCCTTTGCTATAGACGCTGGGTTTTTTATTATTCAGGACTTTTCGCCCAGCTAAACACACCCCACAACCAGGTCTCGCCGAGGCGCCGGAGCTAGGGAGACTGGCAACAGTCTCCCGCTGTTGCAATGACGGCACCCCACGGCTCCACCAACACTGACACTGTTCAAGTGTATGTAATAAAAATATGTATGTATGTGTGTCTCGTGTTTTACTTATATTTGACCTTGAACGAAATACTTAACGTAATGTTAGATATTATATTTACTTTGAACAAATAATTTTTCCGGGTACAAATAAACCGGTTAACGTAACTAGTAACGTAAAATAGCTGCCCTAGTCCCTAGTTTGTTCCGGGTCACATAAACCGGATAACGTAACTCTTTTCCTGGCAAATTGCCAGATGTCACTCCCCACCCGGAATATGGCTATAGGCCGGTCCGGGAAAAAAAACAAAAAAACAAAACAAAAAACGTTCGCTGGTAAGGAAGTGTTTTAGGAAATGTGCACTGGTGCATGGTGGAGTGATGCCGGCATATCCCTGCGTCAGGAGTAGGCTCAGGAGTATTAGCCTACTCCCCCCTGCGAGACGAGTAGGCTCAGGAGTATTAGCCTACTCCTCCCAGCGTCAGGAGTAGGCTCAGGAGTATTAGCCTACTCCTCCCAGCGTCAGGAGTAGGCTCAGGAGTATTAGCCTATTCCTCCCTGCGTCAGGAGTAGGCTCAGGAGTATTAGCCTACTCCCTCCTCCGTCAGGAGTAGGCTCAGGAGTATTAGCCTACTCCTTCCAGCGTCAGGAGTAGGCTCAGGAGTATTAGCCTACTCCCCCCTGCTTGACGAGTAGGCTGTATGGTTTAATCAAACCTTCAGCCGACCGACCGCTGTACAGTCTCTGTGTTACATATACGATGTGTGACCCCATGTCACCTTTGCATGACCCCTATATTGTCTCCGTGTGACTTATGTGTGGACCCTGAATAACTAGTGTGACCTCTTTGCGACCTCTGTGTGATTCCACATGATCTCTGTGTGACCTCTGTGTGACCTCTGTGCGACTCCTGTATAACCAGCGTGATCTATGTCTGACCATACATGACCTCTGTATGACCTCTTTGTGACCTCTAACATGACCTCTGTGTCGTCAGCTGACGAACCACGCCGTCCTCCTGGTCGGCTATATAATACTGGACGGACGTGTGATCTGTGTGACCACTGTGTAACCTTCATGTGACTCCACATGACCTCTGTGTCGTCAGCTGACGAACCACGCCGTCCTCGTGGTCGGCTACGGCAATGAGAACGGGCAGAAGTTCTGGATCGTCAAGAACTCCTGGGGAGAAGCCTGGGGCGAAAAGGGCTTCTTCAGGTCAGTCGCAAACTTACTAATTAGAGCAGACCAGATAGTATCATAAACAGCACTGTTTTATTTCATACAACTAATACGAATAACTTACGAAGGACAAGGATTGGGGAAATGTTGGTATGTATACAAGTGGTCTGACCATGTGGAAAACATTGAGTGACAACTGGTAACATGACAAAATGTTTTGACGCCAATGTTGCAAATCCATATTGTCATTTGCTGAAATGTTGAGACCTGCCCTTAAATAACAGTAACTTCTTTAACAGTGAGCGGGCACGGAAAGAAATATGAACTGTTTGTTACCATGTTTTGTTCTACGTCAATTTCAAATATTCTTCTACGTGCGATATTATCTAAGTTCAGATCATCTCAGACTGATTTACAGACAATTAACTCGTCCTCTGACGAAATATTTTCTGACGTCACAGGATCGAACGCGGCAACGACATGTGCAGCTTCGAGAGCATGGCCGTCGACTTTGACGTCAGCCCCTACTGAACACCGAGGTGTGATGTCACTGGAGACGTCGCACTGGTGATGCAGGTGTGACGTCATTGTCATGAAGAACATAACGTCACTATTTTGAAGATCTGAGTATCACTGTATGGGGTACCATTCTTGGAACCGTGGGACAGTGACGTGTATTCGTTCATAAAAATGAGTGGCATAGGCAAACTTGGGGGTGAAGTTGAGTAGGGAGGTAGGACAAGTGGCAATGTGTCACAAGTTTAGACCTTTTAAGCACTGTTTTATTGCAGCGTATGCTAAGCCATTACTCGCGGTCACGTAGTGCTTGGTAATCATTATGTGTATGGTTAACACTACAATCACGTGGCGCATCTAACCTCTTCTAACCTCCTCCTTGGTAATCATTATGTGTATGGTTAACACTACAATCACGTGGCGCATCTAACCTCCTCTAACCTCCTCCAAGTTACTCCAGTCGTATGCTATTGCACAGACAAGTTGCAAGTTGGAGCAACTTGGAGGAGGTTAGAGGCGCCACGGGAACAGGCCCAATGATAGAATGTCTATTGTCTACGTCCGTATATATATTGTATTATGTCTCTCAAACGCAGCAAATGCTATCCACTGGATATGTCAATGATGCACACTGCATTTGGTATAAATAGGTCAAACCATTTTCAGACCTTCAAATAATAAGTGTTGTATGTTACCGAGTTGGTAGCTTGAATAAATGCTAATGCATCATGTTCTTTGTGTAGATCTACGGTGGCGGAAAGAACAATAACAAATATGTTCTTTGTTTACCTATACCTTTGCCCATATCTTAAAGGGATTATACGGGTTTCCGTCCTGAAAGTAAATGCACTCTTTTGCAGTTGTATGAGCTTTAAACACGTTTAAGACATATAACAAGGACCTCAATGCTCATTTAGTCCAGTATTTCAGCAATTATCAGCGTTAAAACTTGGGCGTTTTTCTAGACTAGTATCAGATGAGTACTTGATCGGCACTACTGTCCACCACTTTTATCTTAAGATCAATTTTAGAGTTTTGAATTATCTGCAAGTCCTACACTGGATCACAAAATTATTATGCAATTCAAAACTGACGGGACTTTGTATTATTACACACTGTTCGTTGAGGTTTTGTGTTTTTGTGGTTTTCTTATCTCTGGCCTTTGGCGTTGAGAATTTGGTGGTGGCGTATTAATTTTTTGGCATGAAAATTCATGAAAAATATATAATTTTATTGGAAAACTGGGTAACTGCTGCTGTCGTTGGAACAAAACAAGTTTATTTTATTTCCAATATTGCTTATTTTACCGGAAATATGCCATACGTGAGGTGTTTTTATTAGCATAAAAGAGATGACTGGCTCTGCCTCAGCCGGTCCTATAGAAAATACGCGGTGGCATCACCGCGCACTTTGGAATGTCCTTACGTGCAGAAGAGGTCATTTCCATACAAATGTGGCTACCGTGGGACTTCTACCACCTTTATAAGTACGTTTTACTATGTAACTCAATTATTATGAGAAAAACCCGTATAATCCCTTTAATGTTATCCAACAATGCGCACTCATACTCGTACTGACTACTCGCAGCACTCATACTCGTACTGACTACTCGCAGCACTCATACTCGTACTGACTACTCGCAGCACTCATACTCGTACTGACTACTCGCAGCACTCATACTCGTACTGACTACTCGCAGCACTCATACTCGTACTGACTACTCGCAGCACTCATACTCGTACTGACTACTCGCAGCACTCATACTCGTACTGACTACTCGCAGCACTCATACTCGTACTGACTACTCGCAGCACTCATACTCGTACTGACTACTCGTAGCAATCATACCCGTACTGACTAATCGCAGCCCTCACACGCATTTCATTATAAATCCAATGAAGACCGGATCAGAATGCATATCTGCAGGGTCGTCGCGTCCAGTAAGGCACTTTACTTTAGGCAGTGCCTAACCAAAGTTCAGACCCTATTCTTGCACTGTTTTGTAAGAGTTTCGTTGTCTAAAATCATAGAAAAATAATACAGAAAGTTTTCCTGACATATATATTTTGCGTTCAAATGGCAACAAATTGACCATGCTAACCTATGCAGAGTAAGGCTGCGTACTAAGATTTGCATTATTACATGCTGATGATACAATTTTAATTTAGCTGCATTCGTGCTTGTTTTACCGTATAAAAACAAAGGCTGCCAAAGCGGCGAAAACTTGGGCACTAAGGCACGCCTAAGCCAGCTTAACCCTCGCCTGACAGACCGTAGGTTTTTCTTGAATAACTTTTGACACATGTGGCACATCTTGCTTAATTTGTCACGAGCATGAGTTTACAACAATCATACGTATGCTGTACAAATTAAATTGAAATTGGTCAAGAATTGCGGGAAAAATCATATTTTGATGACGTTATGTTGGTGGAAAAACGATAAATATTTGGAAAATCGTAGAAAACAGAGTTTTGAAGCAAATTGCAAACGCAATTGACCAAAGATACAAAATGGCATTCTCTGCAAAATGGCAATCTCGAATTGCCAACATTTTGGGTTTTGACCCTTAAAATAAAACATTTTTTTTTTAAATCCCCACAAAATCAACATTTTCAAAGACCTTAGAAAAACCGGAATATATGTGAGATAACTGAGTATGGACAATATCCATACCAAATTTCAAAGCAATATTTCTTTTTTGACTGAGTGATGGCTCCCTAAGTGTAAGAAACTGATGACGTAATTTTTGTAAATATTTTTTAAAAACTTTTTTGACAAGATACGAACAAATAATTACCTTTTCTGTGTTTCGGGGACAAAACTGGTCTAGGCCTTTTCATTTACATTTATCAATTTCTAATTTTGAGGTTTTCTGAAGAGCAAAGTCGCTGTTCTGGACGTGGTAAATCCGGGGTCATTCACTTGACCTGGAAGCTCACCCATTGACCTAAAACCGTGGTAGGTCAATGCACATGATTTCTCTCATGACAGGCAACGTTCTGGTTCTTACCGCATTGCTCTAAGTTGCTTGGTTTGAAAGTTAACAGGTGGTCTGTCAGCCCCTCCCCGTAGGGTGAAGGTGAAAAAAGTAGGGGAGGGTTAAGCTAAAGTGTTTGGCTAAAAGTCTTGGCTAGGACCAGTATATCGCCAATATTTTTGGCAGAAATGATATGGCCTCACCATTTCAGAGGCAGAGGCGGCCGGAGAGACGGCAGCGGCCGGCAGGGAGACGGCGGAAGACGAAGACGACTGTCCGCCACCGCCGCCGTCTCTCCTGCCTTCTCTGCCACTTTCATTGCCGCGGCGCGGCGGCCGGCTCGGGCGGCGCCACGCCGTCCGAGCGTTTATATATCCGAATTATCTAATAAGTAATGTCAGGGACTCCGCCACGGGGGACGGGGGGGAAGTTTCCCCCATTCTTGGGCCAGGGGGATTATCAACCAATTTTCTCTGACAAACAACTATAAATCAGTGCTTAGTTGTACTCATTATTTGTTAAATACATACCTACCTCTCACCTGTTGAACAAACTTTCGTTGACATTCCCCCCCCCAACCGCTGAACAGCATTTCGCTGACGCTCCACCCCCCATCCTGCTCAACAGCTTTTCGGTTTTGATCACTGCACCCCCCCCCCCCCTCCGGTCAAGAACTTTTTGGTTGACCCCTCCCCCCAGTCAACAACCTTTCGCTGACGCCGACCACTCAGCTTCACTTGATCCTGCCTCCCCCCACCAATTTCAAAGGCGTTGCGGAGACCCTGAGGTACGGTGACGGACGTTAGATATGGACCCTGCCTATCATCTGGGACCACTTCGGTAACGATCCGGCAATACATTCGGGACGCTATGCGGTACCCTGTCCTTTGACCTTTAATTTGACTTTGAAGGTGACCTTCAACACCAAAATGAAGGTAATATTCGTCATCAGCGTGTCAGAATTGACTTTGGGCCGAAGTTTGGGGCAAATTTGAATCTGTGCCGAATCCATCGCTGAATTAGTCGCTAACTTCACGGACGTTATATTTACCTGAATGATCCCGACACAGGACACTCCATGTTTAATTATTGTTTATTCTGGGGCGGAACGTCCTTGGGCGTCTTTGGCGATGGTTTTCTAGTTGGAGAACCTCTTCGTCCTCGACAAGCTCCATTACTATAGAAGACCGATGCTTACCAAATGTCGCCCTCAAAATCAAAGCAACTATATATATCCTTCGTAGATTTTTCCCTGCTAGTTTAGGATTTTAACATTTATTTCGGGGATGCGGCGTGATAACCAGACTTCTTTTTCTGGTTACAATATGCTTAAAATATCTACGAAATTCATGCACCACATGTTTTATGAGTTATTTTCCACGTATAATTCGATAGTGATAGTCATTTTACCACTTGACATCATTTACGTGAAGTTAATGTCAAGTTCAGGTCACTGAAGGTCAACATTTTTAATTGATAAATATAACTCAAGAAGGCATGTTTCTAGACCAGTTTTGTCTCAGAAATACAGTGGTGCAATTTATTTGTCTGTATCTGGTCAAAAAAGGGCAAAAAGCATTTTTTTTTTTAATATGACGTCATGAGTTACCCATACTGTAGATACCATACGTCAGTCAAAAATGGTTATATCAATCTGAAATTTGGTATGCTTGTTTCCCATATGTGGTTATCTGAAATATATTCTGGCTTTTTAAATATCTTGGGAAAATGTGATTTTGTGGGCATTTTCCACACATTTTTTTTTTGTTGGGGGGGTCAAAATCCAAAAAAAATCAAATTCCGAGATGGGAAGTTTGTAGCCCTTGCAATTTGTCATCTTTTGGCGTTTTTCGATTGCATTTTCTTTAAATATGGCATTTCTACGACCTGGCAAAGTTTAGCTGATTTTGGTGTACAACTCGTGTGTAGTGACGTAACTAAATTCGATATAACTCGAGTAGGAAAATCGACGAAATTTATAATGTTTTTCACAGGAGACGTAAACGTGATTTATAAGAAGGTACCCGAAGTTTCACGTTGATAGCGCTATTCGTTTCTGAGCTATTACGCAAATTCATCAGGGGGGCGTTAAACGCCCCCCCCCCCCAGTCAATGGCGGGTTAAAATACAAACAACAAATATTGCAAACAATGACAATATCACCATAAATTGACACAAATCTGGTTGCAGACAAATGCTATCATGTACCAGTCTACTATCTACTCACCGGTCGGCACATATTGTTTCAGCGATAGTTCACTTGTTTCAGCGATAGTTCACTTGTTTCAGCGATAGTTCACTTGTTTCAGCGATAGTTCACTTGTTTCAGCGATAGTTCACTTGTTTCAGCGATAGTTCACTAGTTTCAGCGATAGTTCACTTGTTTCAGCAATAGTACACTAGTGTCAGCGGTAGTTCACTTGTTTCAGCGATAGTTCACTTGTTTCAGCGATATAACACTTGTTTCAGCGATAGTTCACTTGTTTCAGCGATAGTTCACTTGTTTCAGCGATAGTTCACTTGTTTCCGCGACAGTACACTTGTTTCAGCGATAGTTCACTTGTTTCAGCAATAGTACACTAGTGTCAGCGGTAGTTCACTTGTTTCAGCGGTAGTTCACTTGTGTCAGCGGTAGTTCACTTGTTTCAGCAATAGTACACTAGTGTCAGCGGTAGTTCACTTGTTTCAGCGGTAGTTCACTTGTGTCAGCGGTAGTTCACTTGTTTCAGCAATAGTACACTAGTGTCAGCGGTAGTTCACTTGTTTCAGCGATAGTTCACTTGTTTCAGCGATAGTTCACTTGTTTCAGCGATAGTTCACTTGTTTCAGCGATAGTACACTTGTTTCAGCGATAGTTCACTTGTTTCAGCGATAGTTCACTTGTTTCAGCGATAGTTCACTTGTTTCAGCGATAGTACACTTGTTTCAGCGATAGTTCACTTGTTTCAGCGATAGTTCACTTGTTTCAGCGATAGTTCACTTGTTTCAGCGATATAACACTTGTTTCAGCGATAGTTCACTTGTTTCAGCGATGGTACACTTGTTTCAGCGAAAGCTGTAGCTGATAGTACACTTGCCTGGAAAACAAGTATATCACCCTAGGACACCTTCCTCTGTTTCCTCACCTTTCTTCCTGCACAATATCGACCTTTTTCGAATGGCGACGAATTAACAGCAAAATTCACATTCGACGGCATCAACAGATGAAAACAGCCGGAGTTGTCATTTTATGAGCATCCATATTATCGTATAGGACCATACATTGGGCGACGGACACTTCAGAAGTGATCGAAACCCACATGCATCCCCGAGTCAAAACTTAAACATTGTACAGCAAGAATAATCCGTTACACATTGCTATCACCTTTTAATGACTTATGATGGAACGAATCACATACAATAACGAGTAGCATGCCTATTAAAGCCAGTAAACGTCAAGTTATGCTTGACAGAAAACGACAGTACCATACGAAAACATGTGAATCTGGACAGTGGCCAACGCTGCTAGCCTTTGTGGACTGCCCGTGGCCGTGTATATGTGTACGTAATGGGCGTATATAACAAACAATAGTCGTGTTGCTTGAGTGAGACACCTTCAAGATGTCGCTTGTCTGGCCTACTTTACAAACCGGTTCCATCGCACCCCTTCACTCGGCGCATGAAAGCAGCACCAGCGATTCACGTTCCATCTGATGGTGAAAAACCTGTCGGATCTTCGGAACACACAGCTTCTGAACCAACACCGAGACGGAAATGGAAACGACACCAGAAGAACGTACATGCCTCTCGTGTTTATAAAGCGGCGGCAAAGCACGGTGCCCATTAAACTTGAGCGAGCTTCTTCATGGTCCCTGAGCTGCAAAACAGAGCGATCGCCATGTACCAGACCCATTTACGATAGAGATGAAAATGATACCAGTTCTGCAATATTGTTAACGCTTCTGAAACCATTCCAAAACAAGCAGCGAGCAATCGCGATCATCAATCGATCAGAAGAAAAAACTGTCGACGAAAGAAACGAGTTAATCGTATTTACAATATGAATTCGCTAGCGTCAGAAATATTCGGGAAAGTATGTGTTTTTTGTCTCTGAAAGGAAATCTCGATTGTCTCAGATTATCTTGACTCGCGGTAAATCAACGTGTATAGTGGTGCTAAGTGTGACATTTATCAAGTGAATCAACACACCTTTACAATGCAATTGCACATGGACGCAAATCGGTCTGCGTCGGTGGCGCCGCTCAGCGGTGACCGGCGAAACTAGCACAGCACAGTCATCCTTCGGCGACGACACACCTCGTGGCGGTCCGGCGCACTGCAGCTTCACCACCGGCCGGTAGATGTCGGGCTCATCGCACCGCGTATGTCACCGGCGTCGCCGCTGCGTCCACGCTGTCCGTGCCCGAAGATCGGCCTCCTGGCGGTGACCGCGGCAATTGCGGCAACTCTGGCGACTGCAGCGACCGCGGCGCACCCAGCGGCGAGAGTGGCGCACCTGGCGGCGAGTGCGGCGCACCGCTCGCGACCACTGCGATAGGTGGCAGCACCAGAGCACCGGTGACGCTCCGCTCAATAGTCACATGAACTCTGCCAGCGACATCACTACCGACCCTCGGTGGTACAGCGCCCGCCGCGGCCACTGACATCGCCCACTCGCCGACAGTTCCTCCACCGCTATCCTGCGCAGCCGCCGCCGCCGCTGACGCCGCCCCCACTGACGCCGCCCCCGCCGCCGCTGACGCCGCCCCCGCTGACGCCGCCACGGGTGTACGTCCCGCCTCCAAGTCCATCGGCGGCACCTTCTCCGGCACGTTCTGCACAAAGATGACGCGGTTGTAGGCTCGCCAGCGCCTACACAGCTGGGCGTACACCTTACACTGGACGTACATGAAGACAATCCCGCCAGTGACTCCAATGGCGACCACGATCAGTTTTGTCCAGAAGGGCCAGCCGAGGACTCCGGAGTGTACCTCTTCGGTGGTGCGCTCGATGAGGACGTAGAGGGACCAGACGACGCAGGTGAGGGCGACCACGTGGAACGTGACGGAACAGAGAAGTTTCCGGCGCTCTGAGGAGCCCATGTCGAGCCGCTCCCACTGCCGGAAGGCAAGCGAATTAGTGAGGTTCAGAGGGAAATGAGAGTGGTGAGGTCCAGCCTCCACGTGGTGGTAGGGTACAGCGAGGGAGGGGAGGGGTGAGGTCCAGCCTCCACGTGGGGGTAGGGTACAGCGAGGGAGGGGAGGGGTGAGGTCCAGCCTCCACGTGGGGATAGGCTACAGAGAGGGAGGGGTGGGGTGAGGTTCAGCCTCCACGTGGGGGTAGGGTACAGCGAGGGAGGGGAGGGGTGAGGTCCAGCCTCCACGTGGGGGTAGGGTACAGCGAGGGAGGGGAGGGTGAGGTCCAGCCTCCACGTGGGGGGTAGGGTACAGCGAGGGAGGGGAGGGGTGAGGTCCAGCCTCCACGTGGGGGTAGGGTACAGCGAGGGAGGGGAGGGGTGAGGTCCAGCCTCCACGTGGGGGTAGGGTACAGCGAAGGAGGGAAGGGGGTGAGGTCCAGCCACTGTCAGGGGAGGGGATGAGCACATACGAGCTTCCACTGTGGGTGAGGAGGAAAAATTAATTATGCCCCATATTCATAAAGTTTGCTCGCACATGTCGCTCAGTCGGGAGAACGTTGGACTACAGATCTGACCCACTCTAGCAAGGTGGGTTCGAGACGCTTCAACGCCCGCTATTTGTTCCTATCGGGGATGACCTGCGGCCGGTGACAGAGGCCGCGTTCAAGGTCAGATGAAGCCAGTGGGCGTGGCGGACCGTTCTCAGTCGTTTGGGAACGTTAACCTTTCGCCTCTAAATTCTGCGGGACTGGAATTGCGCCATCGGATGGTGGGGTCAGGACCTGCGCAGCAAGCTTAGCTTAGCGTGGGCCCTGATCTCGAAAATCCATCCCATCTTAGCGCATTCTAACTCAATTTATAAAGACAAATATGGAAGAGCTTGAAAAGTATAGAATGACTTAATGAATTCCGGACATTTCGAGCTCTGGACCATAGGAATCAGTGGACCATATGCTTCTCACCCGAGTATAGGAGGACCCAGCAACTCTAACCACTCGGCCATAAGGGATGACATGGAAAGAGGGAGAAACCTCTGATGCTAGTGCTCGGGTAGAGGAAGTTAAACAGATAGATAAACGGGAATGCGCCCGTTCAAAGGACTGCAACTACAGCCTAAATCACAGAGAGGTGGTTGAAAGGCAAAATATAACACCACGGGTAACATCCCCACACTTCTTTTTAAAATAAAGAGTTTTTCACAGCGGGAGTTTTGATCAAGAGGAATAATTTTACCAATGCACAAACATATTCGATATACTATTTTTCTTCAGTCTGTAGAAAGAGTAATCCGTCTTAAAAGAATTACGATGTCCAGTAGAATGAATCGCCCGCTTCTAAGCCCACTCTGTCAACATGGCAACACCGCCTCCCCGGCTTTATATGGCCGCGCTATAACATGGCAACACCGCCTCCCCGGCTTTATAGGACCGCGCTATAACATGGCAACACCGCCTCCCTGGCTTAATAGGGCCGCGCTATAACATGGCAACACCGTCTCCCCGGCTTTATAGGGGCGCTATATAACATGGCAACACCGCCTCCCTGGCTTTAACCCTATTTGTAACAGGCTCCTGGCTACCCCTATTTGTAACAGGGGGGGGGGGGGCGGATTCCGCCCCCCCCCCCGGAGATCTCGAGATCTACCCGTCCGATTTTCAAAAATGAAACGGCGTTTGGTTCCCCTCAACATGATCTACATTTCTAAATAATAAGAAAATCTAAATTTTTGATAGGGGGGCAACGGGGGGGGGGGGGGGGGGGGGGGCAAAAACCACAAATTTTAGTGGTATTTTTGATCCCACATAGCTTTCATGTTTATCGACCGATTTTAACACAATTAATACGAATCGATAGAGATTGAATTAGAAATTGATATATGACAGTGGCGTTTGAAAATTCAAAAATCATAGGCGTGTGCAGGTCACTCAATATGGGGGTGAAGTAAATGCATGATAAAACAATTTTTTGATGTGTTTTTTTTAAAGAAATGAAATGGTATGTGATTGTGACATTAGGCAAAACAGTTAAAAATCATATTTTGTTTGGCATAGGCGGTACCAGGTTAGTGAAAAAGAGGGGTAAAATTGGGAAAAAATATTAACCGCAGACAAGTTGTTACCCAGCACTATAAATATGTTACTGATCGTAGATAGTTCCTTTTTGCATGTTGTACTTCATAATAGGCGTATCCAGGATCCAAACTGGGTCGGCTCAATACCTTTTGATAAGTATATTATCCGCTATTATGATACTAACTAGTCAACAGTGACTATTTCACTTACAACTTCAATTAACATTGCTTCCCCCCCTTTTACCCTACCTGGACTCGCCTATTATCTTATAATCGTTCGTAGAGTAGCCTGTGGTGCGTGTTTCATCCGAAAACTACAGTATGTTATGTCATTGTACGCCCATGCCTCTTAGTTTCCTTGCAATAATATGACCCCCTTTCTTCCATTCCTGAGCGCGCCTCTGCAAAAAAAATGACTTTTTCCCTTTCCTGGCCTCATATGTGCATATATAATTATAATCTAACCGTCTATTGCGCCGTTATCGCTGGCATATCGTCATCACCAAGCCAGTCACCCCCCTTTTCATGTGCCTGAACACGCCCCTGAAACTCTATATGTAATAAATTATGCAAATAATGGAAGCAGAAGCTATCTTTTACATCTTGATAACTATAAATGCCCCTTATATTGCTCTATTTGCTTCCCGCCAAGCATTTAATATTTCCTGGAAACCCCCCCCCCCTTTTCAAGCCCCTGAAACCGCCTCTGCCATGAAATTTTAATGATATTTCATTAACATTAACTAATTTGAACTTGTTGCAATCACCGTGAACCGATGTAACTCCTTCATACTTGAGGCAGTTACGAAGAAACCGTGAAGATCGCATTTCCGTATTATCGCCAAATATCGCCTCCGAACCCACCCAAAACTGTACCCTGGAACCGCCTCTGTTCAGGTTAAGAATTCAAAATTTTGACTCCAAATGCGGTATTCAATTCTATGAAAAGTCCCAAAATTGCATGGGCCTGCTCCCAGCCGTTCTGGAGATATCTGCGAAAAACATGAGGGGGGGGGCGGAATCCGCCCCCCCCCCCCCCCTGTTACAAATAGGGTTAAGGGCCGCGCTATTACATGGCAACACCGTCTCCCCGGCTTTATAGGGGCGCTATATAACATGGCAACACCGCCTCCCCGGCTTTATAGGGCCGCGCTATAACATGGCAAGACCGTCTCCCCGGCTTTATAGGGCCGCGCTATAACATGGCAACACCGTCTCCCCGGCTTTATAGGGGCGCTATATAACATGGCAACACCGCCTCCCCGGCTTTATAGGGCCGCGCTATAACATGGCAACACCGCCTCCCCGGCTTTAATAGGGCCGCGCTGGACAGTCGAAAAGCGATGGCAACACCGCCTCCCCGGCCCTGAGTATAGGGCCACGCTGGATGGTCGAGAAGTAATGGTAACACCGGCTCCCGGCCCTGAGTATAGGGCCGCGCTGGACAAGTGATGGTAACACCGCCTCCCCGGCTTTAATAGGGCCGCGTTGGACACGCGAGAAGCGATAGTGTAATTTGTAGCGCTGTAGAGCAGCGATAGTGTAATTTGTAGCGCTGTAGAGAAGCGATAGTGTAACTTGTAATGCTGTAGGGAAGCGATAGTGTAATTTGTAACTCTGTAGATAAGCGATAGTGTAATTTGTAATGCTGTAGAGAAGCGATAGTGTAATTTGTAACGCTGTGGATAAGTGATAGTGTAATTTGTAATGCTGGAGAGAAGTGATAGTGCAATTTGTAACGCTGTAGAGAAGTGATAGTGTAATTTGTAACGCTGTAGAGAGATGGGAAAGGGAAAACAGTCTAACAATTCGCAAGTTCCATTACTTTAAACTGCTCAGTACATTTCAGCTTTGCTGAAATGAAAAAAGTTAGAGCCGCGTAAGATAATATATTTACAAGCACCAATCAACTGAGAGAGTTCAGCAGTGTGAAGCGGCACATCGCTTCCGATACTGTGGCAAAGATCTCACCGCGTTTTGAAAAAGCATAAGCATAAATTCGCATTGCAGTTATTCCACTATATATCCATCGTTTCGTGACGTCACCAACTTGTGACTGAATATGTAGCGACTGATATTGTATACAGAGGAGAATATAAATTGTTTCTTTATCCCACGATTGCCCATTATACAGTAGCAAAAGATATGTTTAACATCTCTGCTATTTCATTGCAATTAAATATCGAATACTCAAACGAGCCATCACAGATATGAGTTTCGCTGGCTGGCAGATCTTAACATACATACTGACCATCTTACCATACTGACCATCTTACCATACTGAGTATCTTACCATACTGAGTATCTTACCATACTGAGTATCTTACCATACTGAGTATCTTACCATACTGACCATCTTACCATACTGAGTATCTTACCATACTGAGTATCTTACCATACTGGCCATCTTACCATACTGGCCATCTTACCATGCTGAGTATCTTACCATACTGAGTATCTTACCATACTGGCCATCTTACCATGCTGAGTATATTACCATACTGAGTATCTTACCATACTGAGTATCTTACCATACTGAGTATCTTACCATACTGAGCATCTTACCATACTGAGTATCTTACCATACTGAGTATCTTACCATACTGACCATCTTACCATACTGAGTATCTTACCATACTGAGTATCTTACCATACTGAGTATCTTACCATACTGAGTATCTTACCATAGTGACCATCTTACCATACTGAGTATCTTACCATACTGAGTATCTTACCATAGTGACCATCTTGCCATACTGACCATCTTACCATACTGAGTATCTTACCATACTGAGTATCTTACCATACTGACCATCTTACCATACTGAGTATCTTACCATAGTGGCCATCTTACCATACTGAGTATCTTACCATACTGAGTATCTTACCATACTGAGTATCTTACCATACTGAGTATCTTACCATAGTGGCCATCTTACCATACTGAGTATCTTACCATACTGAGTATCTTACCATACTGAGTATCTTACCATAGTGACCATCTTACCACACTGAGTATCTTACCATACTGAGTATCTTACCATAGTGACCATCTTACCATACTGACCATCTTACCATACTGAGTATCTTACCATACTGACCATCTTACCATACTGAGTATCTTACCATACTGAGTATCTTACCATACTGACCATCTTACCATACTGAGTATCTTACCATAGTGGCCATCTTACCATACTGAGTATCTTACCATACTGAGTATCTTACCATACTGAGTATCTTACCATAGTGAGTATCTTACCATAGTGAGTATCTTACCATACTGAGTATCTTACCATACTGAGTATCTTACCATACTGAGTATCTTACCATAGTGACCATCTTACCATACTGAGTATCTTACCATACTGAGTATCTTACCATAGTGACCATCTTACCACACTGACCATCTTACCATACTGAGTATCTTACCATACTGACCATCTTACCATACTGAGTATCTTACCATACTGAGTATCTTACCATACTGACCATCTTACCATACTGAGTATCTTACCATAGTGGCCATCTTACCATACTGAGTATCTTACCATACTGAGTATCTTACCATACTGAGTATCTTACCATACTGAGTATCTTACCATAGTGGCCATCTTACCATACTGAGTATCTTACCATACTGAGTATCTTACCATACTGAGTATCTTACCATACTGAGTATCTTACCATACAGACCATCTTACCATACTGAGTATCTTACCATAGTGGCCATCTTACCATACTGAGTATCTTACCATACTGAGTATCTTACCATACTGAGTATCTTACCATACTGAGTATCTTACCATACTGAGTATCTTACCATACTGAGTATCTTACCATAGTGACCATCTTACCATACTGAGTATCTTACCATACTGACCATCTTACCATACTGAGTATCTTACCATAGTGGCCATCTTACCATACTGAGTATCTTACCATACTGAGTATCTTACCATAATGAGTATCTTACCATACTGAGTATCTTACCATACTGAGTATCTTACCATACTGACCATCTTACCATACTGAGTATCTTACCATAGTGGCCATCTTACCATACTGAGTATCTTACCATACTGAGTATCTTACCATACTGAGTATCTTACCATACTGAGTATCTTACCATACTGAGTATCTTACCATACTGAGTATCTTACCATACTGAGTATCTTACCATACTGAGTATCTTACCATACTGAGTATCTTACCATACTGAGTATCTTACCATACTGAGTGTCTTACCATACTGAGTATCTTACCATACTGAGTATCTTACCATACTGAGTATCTTACCATACTGAGTATCTTACCATACTGAGTATCTTACCATACTGAGTATCTTACCATAGTGGCCATCTTACCATACTGAGTATCTTACCATACTGAGTATCTTACCATACTGAGTATCTTACCATACTGAGTATCTTACCATACTGAGTATCTTACCATACTGAGTATCTTACCATACTGACCATCTTACCATACTGAGTATCTTACCATAGTGGCCATCTTACCATACTGAGTATCTTACCATACTGAGTATCTTACCATACTGAGTATCTTACCATACTGAGTATCTTACCATACTGAGTATCTTACCATACTGAGTATCTTACCATACTGACCATCTTACCATAGTGACCATCTTACCATACTGAGTATCTTACCATACTGACCATCTTACCATACTGAGTATCTTACCATAGTGGCCATCTTACCATACTGAGTATCTTACCATACTGAGTATCTTACCATACTGAGTATCTTACCATACTGAGTATTTTACCATACTGAGTATCTTACCATACTGAGTATCTTACCATACTGACCATCTTACCATACTGAGTATCTTACCATAGTGGCCATCTTACCATACTGAGTATCTTACCATACTGAGTATCTTACCATACTGAGTATCTTACCATACTGAGTATCTTACCATACTGAGTATCTTACCATACTGACCATCTTACCATACTGAGTATCTTACCATAGTGACCATCTTACCATAGTGAGTATCTTACCATACTGAGTATCTTACCATACTGAGTATCTTACCATACTGAGTATCTAACCATAGTGACCATCTTACCATACTGACCATCTTACCATACTGAGTATCTTACCATAGTGACCATCTTACCATAGTGAGTATCTTACCATACTAAGTATCTTACCATACTGAGTATCTTACCATACTGAGTATCTTACCATAGTGACCATCTTACCATACTGACCATCTTACCATACTGAGTATCTTACCATAGTGACCATCTTACCATAGTGAGTATCTTACCATACTGAGTATCTTACCATACTGAGTATCTTACCATACTGAGTATCTTACCATACTGAGTATCTTACCATACTGACCATCTTACCATACTGACCATCTTACCATAGTGACCATCTTACCATACTGAGTATCTTACCATACTGAGTATCTTACCATACTGAGTATCTTACCATACTGAGTATCTTACCATACTGAGTATCTTACCATACTGAGTATCTTACCATACTGAGTATCTTACCATACTGAGTATCTTACCATACTGAGTATCTTACCATACTGAGTATCTTATCATACTGACCATCTTACCATAGTGACCATCTTACCATACTGAGTATCTTACCATACTGAGTATCTTACCATACTGAGTATCTTACCATACTGAGTATCTTACCATACTGAGTATCTTACCATACTGAGTATCTTACCATACTGAGTATCTTACCATACTGAGTATCTTACCATAGTGGCCATCTTACCATACTGAGTATCTTACCATACTGAGTATCTTACCATACTGAGTATCTTACCATACTGAGTATCTTACCATACTGAGTATCTTACCATACTGACCATCTTACCATACTGAGTATCTTACCATAGTGGCCATCTTACCATACTGAGTATCTTACCATACTGAGTATCTTACCATACTGAGTATCTTACCATACTGAGTATCTTACCATACTGAGTATCTTACCATACTGAGTATCTTACCATACTGAGTATCTTACCATACTGACCATCTTACCATAGTGACCATCTTACCATACTGAGTATCTTACCATACTGACCATCTTACCATACTGAGTATCTTACCATAGTGGCCATCTTACCATACTGAGTATCTTACCATACTGAGTATCTTACCATACTGAGTATCTTACCATACTGAGTATCTTACCATACTGAGTATCTTACCATACTGAGTATCTTACCATACTGAGTATTTTACCATACTGAGTATCTTACCATACTGAGTATCTTACCATACTGACCATCTTACCATACTGAGTATCTTACCATAGTGGCCATCTTACCATACTGAGTATCTTACCATACTGAGTATCTTACCATACTGAGTATCTTACCATACTGAGTATCTTACCATACTGAGTATCTTACCATACTGACCATCTTACCATACTGAGTATCTTACCATAGTGACCATCTTACCATAGTGAGTATCTTGCCATACTGAGTATCTTACCATACTGAGTATCTTACCATACTGAGTATCTAACCATAGTGACCATCTTACCATACTGACCATCTTACCATACTGAGTATCTTACCATAGTGACCATCTTACCATAGTGAGTATCTTACCATACTAAGTATCTTACCATACTGAGTATCTTACCATACTGAGTATCTTACCATAGTGACCATCTTACCATACTGACCATCTTACCATACTGAGTATCTTACCATAGTGACCATCTTACCATAGTGAGTATCTTACCATACTGAGTATCTTACCATACTGAGTATCTTACCATACTGAGTATCTTACCATACTGAGTATCTTACCATACTGACCATCTTACCATACTGACCATCTTACCATAGTGACCATCTTACCATACTGAGTATCTTACCATACTGAGTATCTTACCATACTGAGTATCTTACCATACTGAGTATCTTACCATACTGAGTATCTTACCATACTGAGTATCTTACCATACTGAGTATCTTACCATACTGAGTATCTTACCATACTGAGTATCTTACCATACTGAGTATCTTACCATACTGAGTATCTTATCATACTGACCATCTTACCATAGTGACCATCTCACCATACTGAGTATCTTACCATACTGAGTATCTTACCATACTGAGTATCTTACCATACTGAGTATCTTACCATACTGAGTATCTTACCATACTGAGTATCTTACCATACTGAGTATCTTACCATACTGAGTATCTTACCATAGTGGCCATCTTACCATACTGAGTATCTTACCATACTGAGTATCTTACCATACTGAGTATCTTACCATACTGAGTATCTTACCATACTGAGTATCTTACCATACTGACCATCTTACCATACTGAGTATCTTACCATAGTGGCCATCTTACCATACTGAGTATCTTACCATACTGAGTATCTTACCATACTGAGTATCTTACCATACTGAGTATCTTACCATACTGAGTATCTTACCATACTGAGTATCTTACCATACTGACCATCTTACCATAGTGACCATCTTACCATACTGAGTATCTTACCATACTGACCATCTTACCATACTGAGTATCTTACCATAGTGGCCATCTTACCATACTGAGTATCTTACCATACTGAGTATCTTACCATACTGAGTATCTTACCATACTGAGTATCTTACCATACTGACCATCTTACCATACTGAGTATCTTACCATAGTGGCCATCTTACCATACTGAGTATCTTACCATACTGAGTATCTTACCATACTGAGTATCTTACCATACTGAGTATCTTACCATACTGAGTATCTTACCATACTGACCATCTTACCATACTGAGTATCTTACCATAGTGACCATCTTGCCATAGTGAGTATCTTACCATACTGAGTATCTTACCATACTGAGTATCTTACCATACTGAGTATCTTACCATAGTGACCATCTTACCATACTGACCATCTTACCATACTGAGTATCTTACCATAGTGACCATCTTACCATAGTGAGTATCTTACCATACTAAGTATCTTACCATACTGAGTATCTTACCATACTGAGTATCTTACCATAGTGACCATCTTACCATACTGACCATCTTACCATACTGAGTATCTTACCATAGTGACCATCTTACCATAGTGAGTATCTTACCATACTGAGTATCTTACCATACTGAGTATCTTACCATACTGAGTATCTTACCATACTGACCATCTTACCATACTGACCATCTTACCATAGTGACCATCTTACCATACTGAGTATCTTACCATACTGAGTATCTTACCATACTGAGTATCTTACCATACTGAGTATCTTACCATACTGAGTATCTTACCATACTGAGTATCTTACCATACTGAGTATCTTACCATACTGAGTATCTTATCATACTGACCATCTTACCATAGTGACCATCTTACCATACTGAGTATCTTACCATACTGAGTATCTTACCATACTGAGTATCTTACCATACTGACCATCTTACCATAGTGACCATCTTACCATAGTGACCATCTTACCATAGTGACCATCTTACCATACTGAGTATCTTACCATACTGGCCATCTTACCATGCTGAGTATCTTACCATGCTGAGTATCTTACCATAGTGACCATCTTACCATACTGAGTATCTTACCATACTGAGCATCTTACCATACTGACCATCTTACCATACTGAGTATCTTACCATACTGAGCTTCTTACCATACTGACCATCTTACCATACTGACCATCTTATTATGCTGAGTATCTTACCATACTGAGTATCTTACCATACTGAGTATCTTACCATACTGACCATCTTACCATAGTGACCATCTTACCATAGTGACCATCTTACCATACTGAGTATCTTACCATACTGGCCATCTTACCATGCTGAGTATCTTACCATACTGAGTATCTTACCATAGTGACCATCTTACCATACTGAGTATCTTACCATACTGAGTATCTTACCATACTGAGTATCTTACCATACTGAGTATCTTACCATACTGAGTATCTTACCATACTGACCATCTTACCATACTGACCATCTTACCATACTGAGTATCTTACCATACTGAGCTTCTTACCATACTGACCATCTTACCATACTGAGTATCTTACCATACTGAGTATCTTACCATAGTGACCATCTTACCATACTGAGTATCTTACCATACTGAGTATCTTACCATACTGAGTATCTTACCATACTGAGTATATTACCATACTGAGTATCTTACCATACTGAGTATCTTACCATACTGAGTATCTTACCATACTGAGTATCTTACCATACTGAGCTTCTTACCATACTGACCATCTTACCATACTGAGTATTTTACCATACTGAGTATCTTACCATAGTGACCATCTTACCATACTGAGTATCTTACCATACTGAGTATCTTACCATACTGAGTATCTTACCATACTGAGTATATTACCATACTGAGTATCTTACCATACTGAGTATCTTACCATACTGAGTATCTTACCATACTGAGTATCTTACCATACTGAGTATCTTACCATACTGAGTATCCTACCATACTGAGTATCTTACCATACTGAGTATCTTACCATGCTGAACGGCTTCGTTTTGGTCTGCATAATGAAGGGGAATTTGCAGAGTTCGCAGCATTTGATGTCAGACGACTTGATCCACTGTTGTAGACAAGCCTGATGAACATATCTGAAACAGAACAGCCAAGTGAACATAACTTACACAGAACAGAAAGGTGGACATATCTGAAACAGAATAGTAAGAATAACATATCTGGAGCAGAACGGTCAGGCGAACACATCTGCAACAGAACGGTCATGTGAACATGCCTGGAATGGAACAGGTATGTTGACATTTCTGGTACGGAACCAGTCAGGTGAACATACAAAAACAGAACAGTTAGTTGAACATATCTGCAGCAGATCAGTGAAGTGAACAAATCTGGAACAAAACAGTCAGGTGAACATATCTGAAACAGAACAGATATGTGAACATATATAGAACAGAACAGTCATATGAACATATCTGAAACAGAACAGTCACTTGAACATACCATGAACAGAACAGTCAGGTGAACATACCATGAACAGAACAGTCAGGTAAACACATCTGGAGCAGAACAATCAGGTGAACATTATACAGGCAGCACAGTTGGTGAACGTATCTGGAAGAAAACGGATTGGTGAACAGATCTGGAACGGAACAGAACAGATCTGGAACGGAACAGTGGTTAACAATGGAAACTCCAGCCTGTCAGCCTGGTGGAAAATACTAGCAAGACAGTCGCAGCCACTATACAGTCACATCCTGTAAACATACATCAAACCACCTAATCCCGCTGCAAATGTACGAAACAACACAGTTTGAAATGAAACCGCCTGGCCTTTGAAGTTTCTCATCCAACATGTATGTACACAAATAATTGATTTTGAAGCACCTATATTCAATAATGCAAGTACACACATTTTGATAGCGAATTTTCTTAAAAACAGATAATAGAG
>JAXIVJ010013314.1:7500-37601 GCA_036785665.1 Chirona hameri | reverse complement strand
ATGCACCAGATGCACCAGATGCACCAGATGCACGGGTAGCTCCCATTGAGTTGCACTTAGAGGGACATTCCCATCTTAGGGGGCGTTTTAGACTCTAAGTTTTTCAAAGATAGCGGGGAAAACGGCGACGCGCACCGCCGCAAAATTTACCACTACTGTTGAGGAATTGGTTACCCACATTTGGTAAAATTCTTGACCTCGGATATCTCAGGTCAGGTCACCAGAGCAGGTCACGTGACCCCATCTCTAAAAACGTTTGCCGTCGTACCACAGTCACAGTTTTTGGCCGATCGGTTTCAAAGTTACAGGATTTCATAAGGTCATAGATACCTACAATCTGTTGATTTTGGATTTCTTTTATATATGTGACCTAAGGTCTGTCAATTTCGTGACCTCCTTTTATAAGTCAATGGGGAAATATTCAAATGCTTCCTATTCAGAGGATACGCATATCAGTCCAATTATTTATGGATCATGTTATCATAGGCCATTATTGATGACTCAGGTGCAATTTGTGTTCAGTGACCCCTACAGGGTCAGCCGAGGTAATCCGAGGTCACCAGCACTTTGCTGTCAATAACTCTCGACAGAATGAAGATAGAGAAGTGAAACCGGCACCAATGTGTTTGTCTCGTCGAGACACGTCTCCCAATATGCAACATCACGCACTTGGGTCACCACTTGACCTTGACCTAAAATGTCAAATTTATAAGTTGGCATAACCTGGTTAACACGAAAATGGTTCAAAGTTCCTTGGCGAGACAAACACGATCACGTCAAATGATTGCCCTATCTTTATTAGGTAAAAAGTTATTTGCGAAGAACAGTTTTGCCCAAAAATATCCTTCTTGACCTATGATGACCTCTGGAGCCTAAACTATTGACCAGACCTAAAATTTGAGGACAGAAAATGCGATTGCATTTGTCAAGAGCTTTCGTTTGTTTTTTTCCCCTTTGTTTCTAGCCATCATAGTTCCCGAGATATTTTGGGGTGTTCGAAGCGAATTCCTAAAACTTGACAATCTTACCTTTGATGACCTCTGTTGACCTTAATAGTGACCTGGGCCAAACAAATCACCGAAATAGTTTCAAAATTATTTTTGACGAGCTTTCGAGCGGTATTTTCGGTTTTGTCTGCGTCCCATAGGAGCCGAGTTCGAGGGGGCGTCTCACACCCCCAGCACGGCGAAGGTGGCGCCAAGCACCGGCACGGCACAAGACCAACCATAGATGCGGACCCACGAACTTTGGATGTGGTTCCGGAGGCAAAACCGTAACCATACAGACGCGGACAAACAGACTTGGAAAAGAAAAGCTGGTGAAAAAGCAAATGCCGGCGATGGGATTCAAACCCGGAACGCCCGCACCAAATAAAGGGTATAAAGGTTTGGATAATGTTCAGACTAACGTTTGATATAATGCAAATACTAATACTAATACTACTTCTACTACTACTACTACTCATAATAATAATAATAATAATAATAATAATAATAATAATAATAATAATAATAATAATTGTTGAATTATGTGAGATAGCGCTTTTGTGAGGCTCATAATGTAAAATAGTCAATAAAAACCACATCCTCATACTATTTGATATATTAATGAGAAATGAAACAAAAGAGACGACAGTTTCAGGCGTAGCCCATCCTCAGGTCTGACAATTACGACACTTGTTTTTTTAATAATAAATATTATAATAAGAATAATAATAATAATAATAATAATAATAATAATAATAATAATAATAATAATAATAATAATAATAGTAGTAGTAATAATAATAATAATAATAATACTAGTAATAATAATAAAAATAATAGTAATAATAATAATAATAATAATAATAATAATAATAATAATAATAATAATAATAATAATAATAATAATAATAATAATAATAATAATAATAATAATAATAATAATAATAATAATAATAATAATAATAATAATAATAATAATAATAATAATAATAATAATAATAATACTAATACTAATACTAATAATAATAATAATAATAATAATAATAATAATAATAATAATAATAATAATAATAATAATAACAATAATAATAATAATAATAATAATAATAATAATAATAATAATAATAATAGCATTAATAATAATAATAATAATAATAATCCATCAATGTAATAACATAACACCTATGCAAGAGTGTAAGCCGCCAACTATTTAATTTGAAATACCAAACATTGCTTTCTTTAAAATCAAATTAGCATGGACACTGCGTCTGAAGCTGACAAAGCATGGGCCTATTACACATCATTTCAGCTAAATGACTTTGGAAAACGTTGTAGTAAATCGTTCCGAGGCGTGTGTATTGGCTGGACAGCCGTTCGCGGCGCCGGGTCATGCATTGGCAATGCCCTGCGGGCAAGCGTCGTTAGCATCAACAGGGCGGGCAGCCCTACACTAAGTTCCGCTGTCGGCTCGAATGCATTCAGAGCGCCCATTATGGCAAGCATAGCCGGCTATGTCACGCCACAACCACCAATATGTCTTCAACCTAAATTGCCACCAATAATACCAGCGAGCTGGCTGAGCCAGCGTTCCGACGGACGGACGTGGGTTAGACGGCGGCGGTTTGGAGTCATATTGCAATGAAACGTCATCGAAACGGCATTCAGCCAAAAATAGGGCCCGAGCTGGGGACAGAAATGTGATACAATAGAACGAGGATGAAAAAGTGTGTGTCGGATTGGGGAGGCTAGAAATAATAATATTTCATTTTTAGTACTTATGACTTTGCGTGGCTTTTGGAAAAAAGAAAACATTTCATTAATACATTCTACGAGCACAGTAAGCGATCGAAACTACATTGCACATTTTTGCGGCTGCTAGCTACAGTCTTGTAATGGGTGGCAGATAACATCAGCATAAATTAGGCATTTGCTAAGGAGCAAATGTCCCAACGTTGCACGAACGTGGACTGGTATTGTTGAATCGATTGTACGGCACTTCTTAATACATGTTTTTTCTTTCAAAATTGCAAATGTTCATATGCATCCATTAACCCGCGACTTACTGGGGGGGGGCTATTTTTTGCCCCCCTCACGTTATTTTGCAATAACTCCTAAAGCAACACCAGTATCACCACCAATCTTGCAGTACCTTCTCTAACATCAATTATACACATGTTGGCCAAAGGAAAAAGATGAGGTCATGATAGGTCAACCGGGAATGACGTCAGAGTGACGTCATGTTCTTCGATTTTTGTTACAAAATAGTGGTTTTCGGAAAACGCTCTCAAAGGTACAATATTTTAGATACATTCAATTGTCTTAAATAAAATTACTGAAAATAGACCGGACTATCAAACTGCTATCTCGGATTTTTGAGTTTTGTATTCAAAATTTTGAGAAATGAAAAAGAAAATGTTTTTACAAAATGTAAAAAAAACAGAAATATCCAAAAACCGGATAATAATAATAATAATAATAATAATAATAATAACCGGATTATATGTGATCGAGACGTGTTCGGTGAATATGTTTACCAAATTTGAAGTCGTTATCTTCAAAAATGACTGACTTATGACGTTTAAATGACAAAAATCGACCACCTCTCACAGCTTTACTATGCATAAAAAATGCATTTCCGTTTTTGCTTTTTACTTCTAACTATATGTTACAAACAATGTTGTAAGGTCATTTTTCGCGTTCTAGACGAAAAACAAACCCACAAACATGTGTTACATCGCCTAATGACCGTAATCTGCAGTTTGACCTCGTGACCTCGGATGACCGACACACGAATCATACCGATTTATCGACTGCTTATGCGTTTAATATCGCAATTTTGCGCGACAATTCCATCCATCGAGACCTTTTGACAAGGTCAAACATTTTGTACTTGACCTGACCTGTGACGGCATCGTTGACCCCAAGGTCAACAATATTATGTTTCCCTCGATAAATTTCCCAGGGCTATCGAATGCTGTTTGAATTTTTACAATCAGTCCAGTAGTTCCGGAGATCGAGGGGGAGGCAAAAATTGCCCCCCCCCCCCCCCCCCCCCCCCCCCCCCCCCAGTAAGTCGCGTTATGAAATGTACCCCAGTAACTCGCGGGTTAACACAATGATGAGGTAACCCACACAGAAGACTATTTGATACTTGCTGGTTGTTGAAATTTACCGGACGTCTAAAATCCAAGCATACAGGAGACAGAGTCGTGTCGACTTCCCTCTGGCCTGCTGGCAAGAGTCGACCAGTCCCTTGAGTCCTAGTCCTTCGAAAGTTCAACATATACAGCGGTCCGTCACGGTCTAATAACGGTGCTGCATTTGTCTTCACTTTATTTTCGCAAACTGCAAATTCTTCCACAGCGGTAACAAAGACCAAGCTGGAATTTCCCTCGGGCAGCCATCGCATACAGAGCCAAGTTTTCGGAGGAAATAATATATTTCACAGTTATGCTTTATTCTGTCATGATGATTTGTGATGGTCTGCGGCACAGTATCGCTGAGATGTACCTGCAGCACTGAAAAGTGTGCACCAGAAACAGTCTCGAGTGAAGTCAAGACTCAAGAATACCATGACGGCAGCGTTCGTATTTTCCTATGTTGACCAACGGCATACTTCTGAATATGTTTATTTTTAGGTGGACGCATGCATCAGTATTGCGAACGCCAGACTCTTTACAGAGTGTTATCCAAGAGCAAGAGTGTCGTTATTTAAGATGATATATTCACTAGGAGCCGGGAAAAGTAAATACGAAAATAGAAATCCCCCACACAGCAACGGCCCACTGATATCAAGGCCATAGAGACTAGGTAGACCCGTCCGGGGTAGGCAGCGAAATGCGTGATGTCACGGACACGTGACGTCACACGCTCCCTATTCAAATAGTATTAAATCGGCCTACTTTCGCGTCCTACCATTTGCATACCTTAGGTTTCAGAGGAATTAATTGAGCACTAAATGATAGATTGAAACGTCCTTTACAGCTCGCTTTTGGGACATTTTCTCCTAAATTGCAAGGGTGAGCCGCTAGACGATGTCAAAACGAGGCATGCAACCGAGCGAGGCCCATGCCCATATAAGGCAATGTTTGGATTTTGGCCACGGGGAACTGTCGTTGGATGCTGTTTTTGGTTGAAGTGCGAATTTTGTATTATTTCACCTGGTTGTTGATGAAGTAAGGTGACTTGAGGATACTTTGTAGTAGTATCTATCAGGTGGAAGTATTGTTACATCTGGATTACACTTGTTTCACCTACAATTATGTTGAAGATCGTTGAGTGACGAATGCGCCACCGCAAATAAACATGGCGGCCGCGCCGGTCGAAGGCGTAATTCTTTTGGTAGACCGAGAAGTGCCACGAAACGGTCTACGAAAGGAAATACGCTTCTCCCGATTCGGCCACCCCATTGGTGGAAATCGAGCTGGAAAGTGACGCCATGGGACAGGGTGGACACGTTACGGAGATAGCCATGACACCCCCCTGCACTGATATGGCTATGACTGAGAGACGAGAGATGTGCCACGAAAGCGCGATATACGGACTCAGTTACCTAGTTTCGGCCTGAGCCGACACCCTTTCCCGCCGCACCCCGCCCAGCAACTGCCCGGTGCGGCGGCGGCGGCGCCGAAGGCGATGCGACAATTATTGCGCTGCACGCCGCGCCGTCCGCGCCGCAATCAGCTGCCGCTAATACCTGGACGGCGCGATAGGCGGCGATATTGGCGCCCCCGGACGGCAGCGGTGTTTGTGTGGGATCGGCAGGGATATTAAATGGGCGCGCCGCCGCCGCTATCCCCCGTCGCTGCACCGCCGGGGTCACCGAGCGGTCACTTGGACAGCGGCTGCAGCTCTAAAATGAGGTCCGGTCCAGTCTGATCTGGTCTAGTGCGGTCCGGCGCCCATACACCCGGTCCGCCAGACGCCGGTCCCGAACGTGTGGTCTCATGTGGCTCTGATGTTATTAGACGAGGCTCATCTGTCGAGCCGCTGATATAGGCAACGGTTTCTCATTTAGGTCCGCCAGGCCCGTCGATGGAGCCTAGGATATGACAGGACCACAGGGGTTTACATTGGTCACGTAGGTATCGAAATCTAACACCCACTGTCGGAGTGTATAATGAGCAAACAATAGATATGGCTTGCTTTCCCGCTTATGTGGCCGCATAACATTATATTAACGTATCACACTATGCCACGCATCCAATAGATAGGCGTCTGTTGGTCTGACACCCAATGTATGCATGTTTGCTGTGTAACTGCAATCAAACTGTAGTCATTTCTGAGACAGCCTAAGCAAATACACAAGTCTGGCAGTAAAATCAAACTAAAAAATCGAAACGTGACTTCTGAATGAAGCCAAAACAAAGGGTATCGAAAGGTAGACACCACAGCACCACAGCACCACAGCACCACAGCACCACAGCACCACAGCACCACAGCACCACAGCACCACAGCACCACAGCACCACAGCAGTACACAGCACCACAGCACCACAGCACCACAGCACCACAGCACCACAGCACCACAGCACCACAGCACCACAGCACCACAGCACCACCGCACCACAGCACCACAGCACCACAGCACCACAGCACCACAGCACCACAGCACCACAGCACCACACCAGTACACAGCACCACAGCACCACCGCACCACAGCACCACAGCACCACAGCACCACAGCACCACAGCACCACAGCACCACAGCACCACACCAGTGCACAGCACCACAGCACCACAGCACCACAGCACCACAGCACCACAGCACCACAGCACCACAGCACCACACCAGTACACAGCACCACATCACCACAGCACCACATCACCACAGCACCACAGCACCACAGCACCACAGCACCACAGCACCACAGCACCACAGCACCACAGCACCACAGCACCACACCAGTACACAGCACCACAGCACCACAGCACTACACCAGCACACAGCACCACAGCATCACAGCACCACATCACCACAGCACCACAGCACCACAGCACCACAGCACCACAGCACCACAGCACCACAGCACCACAGCACCACAGCACCACAGCAGTACACAGCACCACAGCACCACAGCACCACACCAGTACACAGCACCACAGCACCACAGCACCACAGCACCACAGCACCACACCAGTACACAGCACCACAGCACCACAGCACCACAGCACCACAGCACCACAGCACCACAGCACCACAGCACCACAGCACCACAGCACCACAGCACCACAGCACCACAGCACCACAGCACCACACCAGTACACAGCACCACAGCACCACAGCACCACAGCACCACAGAACCACAGCACCACAGCACCACAGCACCACAGCACCACAGCACCACAGCAGTACACAGCACCACAACACCACATCACCACAGCACCACAGCACCACAGCACCACAGCACCACAGCACCACAGCACCACATCACCACAGCACCACAGCACCACAGCACCACAGCACCACAGCACCACAGCACCACAGCACCACAGCACCACAGCACCACAGCACCACAGCACCACAGCACCACAGCACCACAGCACCACAGCACCACAGCACCACAGCACCACAGCACCACAGCACCACAGCACCGCAGCACCGCATCACCGCATCACCACAGCACCACAGCACCACAGCACCACAGCACCACAGCACCACAGCACCACAGCACCACAGCACCACAGCACCACAGCACCACAGCACCACAGCACCACAGCACCACAGCACCACAGCACCACAGCACCACAGCACCGCATCACCACAGCACCACAGCACCACAGCACCACAGCACCACACCAGTACACAGCACCACAGCACCAGTGGCGGATCCAGGGGGCCGTAGGGGCTAAAGCCCCCTGCCTTAGAAAACGGCGCCGAAGGCGCCGCGACGCCGTTCTTGCAAAGGATTTGCCGGTGCCGAAGGCGCCGTAGCGTTCTCGGGAGGCCGCCAGGGCGCCCTTGTGTCTACCGACAGCGTCGCAGCACTCTTGAAAGTCACCCTGGCACCTTCAGAAGATAGCTTGCCGCCCTGACAACGCATTATGTCGCCCTCAGAAGGTACATCGTCGCCCTCGGATGGCATTACGCCGCCCTCGGAAGGCATCATGCCGCCCTCGGAAGGCATCATGCCGCCCTCGGAAAACATCGTGTCGGCCTCGGAAAACATCGTGTCGCCCTCGGAAGACATTTTGCCGCCCTCAGAGTGCATTATGCCGCCTTCGGAGTTCGGAAGACGTCTTGCCACCCTCGAAAGGCACACGTGAACCTACCCTACCCTTGGAAGGTATCATACCGCCCCCGAATGGCACCTTGTCGGCCCGAAAGCGATGCGGTGTCCCGGCTCACTCAGAATGATGGCACTCTGACGCCTTCAGCTTCCCTCCGACGGCGACCGGGCACCCGTGACCTTCGAAACCAATAATACGTTTCCCCCCCCCCCCCCCACACTCCCGATAGCGCCCTGGATGGCGCCTACGAAGAGGCCTGGACCCCCATGAAATAACCGTAGCACTTTTTTAAATATGCTTGGCGAGGCGTTGAAGGTGCTGACGTATTGTACCTTTTACACTCGGGGCGCCTAATAATAGCTTGGATGAATGTCCAATGTGTAACAATATCTATGATGTGTAAGATGTGTAACAATATCTATGCTGGCATCTTCGGTGGAATGGTGCCATGATGTCCACAGCTCCACAGAAACGTTTTCAGCGTCGGTCACCGATTTTTACGCGATTTGGCCCTAAGGACTAACGTCAAAACGAAGCTCTTGCTTTTAAAAAAATCAGGTCCATTTTGACCTTACTCCTTCAAGATCAAATTCAAGGTCAAACGATGGGGAACGCTGTAGCGCCCAAAGTTACCGTCCGATCGCGACAAATTGGTCTCGAACGATTCCTTGTGCCCAGTTCCAAGATGACAAGAATATTCAGAGTTGTGCCCAGTGACCTTCAAGGTCAAGCCCGTGACCTTTAATGTCAAATTCAGGGTCAAAGGACGGGATTTTTTTCCTCGTCCTTGCCATTTCCAGAATGAGTTGTGCCCCGTGACCTTCAAGTTAGCACCCAAAGTTGGGCGCTACAGCGTTCCCCGTCCTTTGACCTTGAAGGGACGGGGAACAAATTTACTCTAAGAATACTTGTCATCCTGGAAATAGGCACGGGGCATCGTTTGAGACCATTTGTGTTGCAATCGGACGCAAACTGTGGGCGCTACATCGTCCCCCGTCATTTTACATTGTATTTTACCTTGAAGGAGACCTATAAGGTCAAAATAGTCCTGATTATGGGAAACAGGCGGTTCGATTCGATCTTGAGACCAAATATCAAATTGCAAAATAGGTGACCGACGCCGAAAACGTTTTATCATCCCCTTGGATTGGCGCGACCCAATAAGAACGACTCAACTGTCGTAACACAATATTTTGTTCCTTGTTTATTCACGTATGCAACTTAGTTTGCTTCCGCATAAGGGAAATTAAGATTGTAAGCGAAGGTCAAGCCGCCAAGTGCAGGTCAGAAAATATAACTATTGGCAAAAGGTCTACGAAAGTCATGCGACACATTTTGTATGGGTTATTTTACACGTATAATTTGATAGTAGTAGCCAATTTTACACCCTGACCCCATATAATGGCCCTTTGGCGAAGTTCAGGTCAAGGTTTAGGTTGCATAAAGTCAACATTTGAAATTGAGTATTATAAATAAAAACGTCATGTTTCTAGATCAGTTTTGTCTAATAGCACCACAGCACCACAGCACCACAGCACCACATCACCACAACACCACAGCACCACAGCACCACAGCACCACAGCACCACAGCACCACAGCACCACAGCACCACAGCACCACAGCACAACAGCACCACAGCACCACAGCACCACAGCACACCAGTACACAGCACCACATCACCACATCACCACAGCACCACAACACCACAGCACCACATCACCACAGCACCACAGCACCACAGCACCACACAGCACCACAGCACCACACAGCACCACAACACCACAGCACCACATCACCCCACCAGTACCCAGCACCACAGCACCACACCAGTACACAGCACCACAGCACCACAGCACCACAGCACCACAGCACCACAGCACCACAGCACCACAACACCACAGCACCACAGCACCACAACACCACAACACCACAACACCACAACACCACAACACCACAGCACCACAGGACCACAGCACCACAGCACCACAGCACCACAGCACCACATCACCACAGCACCACAGCACCACACCACCACACCAGTACACAGCACAACAGCACCACACCAGTGCACAGCACCATAGCACCACAGCACCACAGCACCACAGCACCACAGCACCACACCACCACACCAGTACACAGCACCACAGCACCACAGCACCACAGCACCACACCACCACACTAATACACAGCACGACAGCACCACACCAATACACATCACCACAGCACCACATCAATACACAGCACCACACCACCACACCCATACACAGCACCACAGCACCACAGCACCACACCAATACACAGCACCACAGCACCACTGGGTCACCACAGCACCACAGCACCACAACACCACAGCACCACAGCACCACACCAATACACAGCACCACAGCACCACTGGGTCACCACAGCACCACAGCACCACATCACCACAGTACCACAGCACCACACCAATACACAGCACCACAGCACCACTGGGTCACCACAGCACCACAGCACCACAGTACCACAGCACCACAGCACCACACCAATACACAGCACCACAGCACCACTGGGTCACCACAGCACCACAGCACCACAGTACCACAGCACCACACCAATACACAGCACCACAGCACCACTGGGTCACCACAGCACCACAGCACCACAGAGCACCACAGCACCACACCAATACACAGCACAACAGCACCACAGCACCACAGCACCACAGCACCACACCAATACACAACACCACAGCACCACTGGGTCACCACAGCACCACAGCACCACAGTACCACAGCACCACAGCACCACAGCACCACAGCACCACAGCACCACAGCACCACAGCACCACAGCACCACAGCACCACAGCACCACAGCACCACAGCACCACAGCACCACAGCACCACAACACCACAGCACCACAGCACCACAGCACCACAGCACCACAGCACCACAGCACCACATCACTACAGCACCACAACACCACTGGGTCACAGCACCACAGCACCACAGCACCACAGCACCACAGCACCACAGCACCACAGCACACCAGTACACAGCACCACAGCACCACATCACCACAGCACCACAACACCACAGCACCACAGCACCACAGCACCACAGCACCACACAGCACCACAACACCACAGCACCACACCAGTACACAGCACCACAGCACCACAGCACCACACCAGTACACAGCACCACAGCACCACAGCACCACACCAGTACACAGCACCACAGCACCACAGCATCACAGCACCACAGCACCACAGCACCACAGCACCACCGCGTGGCAGCGCAGTATGTATATGTGCCTCCTGATGCACCAGGCTGCCTCCCCTCCCCCTAGACCGACAGATTGGGGTCAGATGCCCCGATAGGGACAGACGGGCCAGGATGGCGTCCGAGGAGGCACCATGATTGCGGCTTCCCAACGGATGTGGTGGCGCAGCAGGAGGTAGCTTACTTGATTTATCTTTGTCTCTGTTGGTTTATCTATTGTCATTACAACGTCGCCAGTGAGTGTGAGTTTATTCCACTGTCACGGTAGAGTACGCGTAACAAATGTTGAGAGACAATGTACAAAGACGGGTCCGCACCAGTATTGTGGTTGTTTTGTAAACAATGTCTCAGCAATGGTCTGGTTCTCTGCAAAATGGTGCATGATGATGACATTGCCTAAACAGGCAAGTTTGTATTGCATCACTTTGTTTCAGAAACAGTCTTCCGTTTCGATAAAAACGTCTCGAGTGACAAATCGCATTGATACCGAGTCCACACTGGTTATTGATTCGACACTGGTTGAATCGATTGGAATCGTTCAATCAAAATTCATTGAATCAAAACATAATTGATTCACCACCAGATATTTTGATTCATGAATCGTGATTCAATCAAAACCCACATCAAATCAAGGCTGATTGAATCAAAAACTTTAACGATTCAAATACACTGGTAAATTGTGCAAATACATGCAGTCTCAGTGGCTACATTCATTTATACTGAAACACTATTGCTGTAACAATGTGTTAATGATCATATATATATATATATATATATATATATATGTATATATATATATATATATATATATATATATATATATATATATATATATATATATATATATATATATATATATATATATATATATATATATATATATATATATATATATATATATATATATATATATATATATATATATATATATATATATATATATATATATATATATATATATATATATATATATATATATATATATATATATATATATATATATATATATATATATATATATATATATATATATATATATATATATATATATATATATATATATATATATATATATATATATATATATATATATATATATATATATATATATATATATATATATATATATATATATATATATATATATATATATATATATATATATATATATATATATATATATATATATATATATATATATATATATATATATATATATATATATATATATATATATATATATATATATATATATATATAATATATATATATATATATATATATATATATATATATATATATATATATATATATATATATATATATATATATATATATATATATATATATATATATATATATATATATATATATATATATATATATATATATATATATATATATATATATATATATATATATATATATATATATATATATATATATATATATATATATATATATATATATATATATATATATATATATGTGCATGTTTCCATTTGTATTAATTTGACATACATTCACCTCATATATTTAAATGTTGGTTCAAACGTGAATCGATTAAAATATTTGTTTTGATTCTTTGAATCGGAAGGAATCAATTATAAAATATCCATGATTCGAACGGTGATTGAATCATTCAGATTCAAAAATGAATCATGATTGAATCGTTCAAAAAAAAAGTTGAATCAATTACAATAACCAGTCGGCATTGCCGACTTGTAAAATCGTTCCATTGGAAATACCATGTTTTCCGAATTCGGCCCACTCCACTAGATAGCATATAATTCCGTGCTGCGGCATACAGAATTGAGAATGCCTACACGCGTCGGCAGAATAGCAGTTGTTACAAATCGTCCAACAAGCCTCCGACCATCATCTTGAGAGCGATTTGGTATGAGGTAGCCAAGTCCGCACTGTCGTCAAGGAACACATAAATCGCGTAGTTCTAAGCAGGATAAGTATCCACATATTTGACAGCAGGTACGGGTGTTTAACCGCTAGTAGCCATTGGTGTGGTAGAGCTAAACACTGAAGCCACTATAAAACGTCGAAATATATTACGTGAGAAGTAACATGATTGCATAAAGTGAAAATTTAAACAAGAGAAGGGTACATAAATGCTTGCAATGCATGAGGCCTTTTTGAATTGCAGTAGAGCTCTTGACCATAAGCAAGCTAGGACCGGCGAAGCATAAAGACCCAGTGCAGCGATGGCTAATGGTTGGTATTCGCGAGGAAAAACTACGGTGCTCTGATATAAATGTGCGACAAGGCAGCATAGGTACGGTGCGATTATTACGAGCGAGCGCGAAGCGCTCGTCCTTCCGTGGTGTATGGGAAAAATCTGAATATGAGCGGCCCTGACCGACCCGGACCGACCCGGCCCGTGGCGACACTTTCAGAAGCTAATATCTCTGCAACCGCACGTCCTATTGACAAGCGGGTTTCTTTCCTGAGTAGCCCCATCCAACCTAACCTGTTTGAGACCGGTGCCGACTCATATGGGTGATTACCACTGCGCGTGGCGCGTGCCGCGTGAGGAGTGTTGAAAAGTGTTTTCTCGCAAAAACTCTGCAACGGCTGAGCCGATTGTGTTCAAATTTGGTGTGTGGTTAGGGACCTCTCAACTGCCAGTTTCCCACAAGTCAGGGTGGGGTGCCTTTGCACGTGCGCACGTGCACACTCCTATTCTATATCTCAGGAACGGCTGAGCCGATTGTGTTCTATTGTGTGCGTGGTTAGGGACCTCTCAGCCGCCGCCTTTCCACAAATCAGGGTGGGGCGCCTCTGCAAGTGCGCACGTGCTCACCCCTATTATATATCTCAGGAACGGCTGCGCCGATTGTGTTCAAATTTGGTGTGTAGTTAGGGACCTCTTAGTCGCCACTCTCCCACAAGTCAGAGGTGGAGTCGCTGTGCACGTGCGCACGTGCTCACCTTTTTTGTATATCAGAAACTACTTGCCCGATCGGGTTGAATTTCACCATACATTTCGTTAGCACTCGCTCGTTCATCGCAAACTACGGCGTCTTACTGGCATATTTATGCACAGTTTGGATGTTTAAATGTCATTTAAACACGCAAAATGTGAGTAAAATCGATTTAAATATACTTCAAAATCTCGACAAAAAATGTCGGGTTCTACAAATAACGTGCTGAGTGTCAGACAATTTCTCCATCCGATTCTTCCGATTTAATCATGCTAAATTCCCAGAGAATGCACCGGAAAGTATATTTAAATAATGATTACCACATGCCGAGATATCCTTTCAACATTAGCACGTGCTTTTGCGAAAAGCTTTCGGCCCGCTGCGGCTAATGTTAAAGGTATTTGGGAAACGATTTTGACCTATAGGTCATTTGGATTTTTCCAGACAATTATTTAACAGAATATTGAAAGCCAGAAGAACAGCAGCGCATACGACAATATTGAATATGCCGTAGCAGAGCATTGTTGAAAAAATTGTAAGACTCTGGCGCTTTTGTATCAATCGCGTTTCCAATCAAAATGCAGATGGGTCATTGCGAATTTCTAGTCTTCTCTTCTGGGGATCTTCTTCATCCCCGGATACGTTAAAGGGACACTCCCACCTTAACATTAGTTTTGAGTTGAGATAGCCATGTTGTTGGATTTGCATTGAAATTAAGTAGGGTAGCAGTTAAAACAACCACATAGGTCTAATAGAAAAGAAATTTGAGCTTGGTCTTGACAATTGTAGCGAATAAGCCCTACGTGTATTTTAATAGGGGCGTAAAGCCGATGACGTCACCTCTCTTTACCAAATGGTGATTATAGTCGACTTGTTTTAAGGCGAACCTTGGAGATGTTTGCTACGTTTCAATGGTTTGGTAATTGGTTTGTTTTGTATTCAAAGCACCAGAATTGTCTCGAAATAATTGTGCCCATACTTTGGCAGCGTAAAGGATTTAGGTGTAGCTCTCTAGAGCTCAATATGACGTCATCAACCCAAATATTGAAACTTAACTTTTTATGAAATTGAGCACTGTTTGCGAGAAACAAATGTCATAATCTTGTTCGGCAGCAATTACTTCATATTTTGCACCACAAGCGGCGTACATTTGACAACTTTTAGGAAGGTATGACAGTCCCTTTAAAGCCTAAATATAGAGGAAAGAATGACCCTTCAATTTGGCCATCATCCTCCATGGTGTATGACTTACTTTACACTTTAATTAGCTTTTATGTTGTTGTTGCGGAACGTTAGCGGCATGCGGTAAATAACTTCCCACCCTTGTGCTTGACAAATTATGCAATATTCACCTCGCTTTTTTGTTTGCTTCGTACCTCGGGCCTACCGACCCTCGGTCCTCCGTATAAAAAACTCGGTGAATATTGAATAATTTCCCAGCACCGGGCGGGAATATATATTAATCTTTGGAGCACGACAGATGCTTTCATCCTCGCAGTTTGCGTGAATGCAGAGAATACATAATGTGTACTTACTGGGAATGCAGGGCAAAAACGAACCCCGAGCTCTCACTTAAAATGGTGCACCAATCATTAAATATCCCGCTTAAATCTTCAATCAAAAAACAAAATTGCACAAATTTCCACTATTTCACCACTGGCAACACACCACTGGCCAGCACTGTCACTGTAGCTAGCTCCTGTCACTGTCGCACAGTGCCCCGTATGGTCCCTCCTGGCCGATAGTCCGTCTGATTCCCCTGTGAACCACGCAGACGGTGACCCCCCCCCCCCCACACACACATCCGGTACCCCCAGTCGTCTGCAATCATGCTTTCCGGTCTGCAGCCTCTGGGACATTCCACGACAGATCGACCAAAAAAACATTCAAGTTCACACCACCACATGCTGTATTTTGACGAAATTTTGTCTACGGGGTTCTCTTATGCCCTGAAGTCGATGGTGACATCGCCAGACCCCAAGGTCAACGGTTCTCGAGATATAGCCTCGGGAATTTTGGCAAGGTCACGCTGCAGGGTAATCTTTGGAGGTCTGTAGCTTCACAACCACTGAACATAATGCATCATATAGGCATATCGTCGTGACTGCAATGAACTGGGCAACATTTTGATTATCTCCAATTTTCAAAATTTTGAATTTGCCAATACAACATTTTAAGGGCATTTGCAGTAGAATATCGCCACTTGCACTGCATTTGGGGGTTACGGGGGAACGTGATCTGGATCCGCGAAAAGACATGATGTGGAGTGGGTGATATATATTAACCCACGCCTGGGTTGGGCAAAATCACTACGTGTTCGGGTAGAAGGGGGTGGGTACGACCCCCCCCCCCCCCCCCCCCCCTTAGCGTTTCGCCCCTAATTGAGCTAGAGCTTCGATTCAAATACGAGCGTGTTGCTTGTGACGAGAAGAATCCGATGATATCCGATTTTAAGATCTTGAGTCATTATGTGACCTCTGAGGTCATGTCAATGACCCAAAAGTCATACAAAAGGATAATTCGTATACATTTAATTTAAGCGAGCTAGAATCGTGAATAGGCATATCTTAATGCTTAATGGGTCCCAAATTTTAAATCAGCGTCACAAAATGTCCTAGAAACTGCCAAATTCCAAAAAGGTCATGTCAGGTCATCTGAGGTCAGTGACCTCGATTGACTTGTGGAAGCAAATGACCCCAGTGGAGCATATAATTATGTAAAATGGATCCCAGATTTGAAATCAGCGTCACAAAATGTCCTAGAAACCGCCAGAAGCAAAACAAAAGTAATCTGAGGTCATCGGAGGTCAATGACCTCGGTTGACCTCTGAAAAGGTCAAACGAGGTAATAATGTCAGTGGAAACCACAACTATTACCTGGAAACACCTGTGCATATGCTCCTGAACAACACACACTCGGAAACTGCACAAGTTACATGCATCGATACTACGGGACGCCAGTTGCGCCTGACATGACCTTGAGAAACAGGTCATAGGTCACGGGTCATGTGGGTTAGAAGTTCATTTTTTAAAGTAGATGTCAAATTGTTCAAAAGTAGGGTACTGAAAGTTCCATCGCAATCGGTTGAAAACTACGCGAGTTATTCCCGAGAAGAAAAAAAACGAAGGTGGCATGCTCCTACCCGGGCGAGGTTAAATACAAAGAGGGCTTACTCTACAATAGAAAGAATCGGAGCTTTAGGCCATATTGTAACACCCTTCTTTAGCGATTAAGAGGCATTCGGTAACATGTCATGGCTCGTCTTAAAGACGAGCAATGACCTGTTACCGAATGCTTCTTAATCGCTGACAAAGGGTGTTACAATATACCCGAAAGGTCTGATTTTAATATTTTTCTTATGGAGTAAGTCCTCTTTGTATTTAATCTGCATATTTGATCTCTACGTGCTTTGAGCCCTTCCGGTCTGACCAGGGACTCCTCTGACCTTCCTGTGTGCCAAGGGGCCCATTCGGCCTGTTTAGAGGTCCTTCCGACTTGGCCAGGAACTGGCTGCTTTGTCACCCTGCCGACATGCTCAGGGGCCACTCCGACCTGCCCAGGGGCAACTCCAGTCTTGCTAGGAACTCGTCCAGCATGTTCAAGGGCCCTTCCGACCGGCCCAGGGACCGTTCCGGTCTAGCCAGGAGCCCCTCTGACTTGCCCAGGATCCCCTCCGATCTGCCCAGCGACTCTTCTGATCCGACTGCACTGGCTGCTTTGTCGCCCTGCCGATATGCTAAGGGGCCCTCCGACCTGCCCTGGGGCCCCTCCATGCTGGCTAGGGGCCAATTCGGCATGTTCAGGGGTCCTTCTTACCCGCTCAGGGGCCTTTTCGGTCTGGTCAGGGGCCCCTCCGATCTGCATAGGGGCATTTTGAACTTTCCAGGGCCCCTCTGGTCTGTCCAGGGGCCCTCCAGCCTTCTAATGGCCGTTCCGACCTGGCAAGGGACTGCGCTAGCTGCCTTGTCGCCTAGCGACATGCTCCGAGGGCCCTCCGACCTGCCCTGGGGCCCCTCCGTGCTTACTAGGGGCCAATTCGGCATGTTCAGGGGTCGTCCTGACCCACCTAGGGGCTCTTTCGGTTTCGGTTTCGGCCAGGGGCCCCTCTGACCTGCACAGGGACCCTTTGAACTTCTCAGGGGCCCTATGGGGTCAGTCCAAGGGCCCTCCAACCTGTACAGGGGCCTATGACCTGGCAAGGGTCTTTTGAACGCCCAAGGGGACCTCTGGTCTTTCGGAGAGAGTCCTGGTTGCCCTAAAGGGCCTCTGAAGTGCTCTAAACTCTCTAAAGACCACGCTTCGCGTGGTAAAGAGCCCATTATATCTCGTCGGCCCTTGTCGGCGCAGCGCGCCGAAAGGGGTCCTCCAAGCCGAAAAGGGCCCTCCGCCGCCGAAAAGGGCCCTCCTTGTGTCCCGGGGGGGGGGGGGGCAGCACCCCCCCCCCCAGGCTACGTGCCTGACCTGAAGGTATGTTGATACTTTTGCATGGCATTGGGTATTCCGGCAAGTAACGTAGGATATATATTTCCAACACCTTCATGGATGCATAATGTGCATTGCTTATTACCTACTGTTTTGAACATACCTGTACCATTAATTTTGGGGGAGGGGTTAAGGGGGTTTGGTCATGGGTCATTTTGGGGGCGCGTTCACCCCCACCACCATCCACCTGCAGTGCCAGTGGCGGTATTCTACTACAAATGCCTTAAACTGTTGTATTGGCAAAAACACTGAAGTATTAAAAAAAGCGTTTTATATTTTTACTATCTCGAGATAAATAGTTAAGTTTTAATATGAAACAAAAAATGCAATTTTTGACGGGGAAGGGGTATAGGCACAACAAATACAGAAATGTGACGTCATCAAAAAATCCAAAGTCAAAATTTTGAAAATCGGAGATTATCAAAATGTTGCCCAGTTCATTGCAGTCACGATTGTATGCCTATATGATGCATTATGTTCAGTAGTTTTGGAGCTACATGCCTCCAAAGATTACCCTGCATCGTGACCTCGCAAAAATGCCCGAGGCTATATCTTGAGAACCGTTGACCTTAGGGATCTGCCGATGCGAAAGTCGACTTCAGGGCACAAGATAACCATATATAAAAAAAAATCATCAAAATAAAAATGTGGCGGTGTGACCCCTTGGTCGATCGGTCGTGGAATGCCCCCTGAGCTGCAACGCTCCCACGCGCCGGTAAAGCCAAGCTCGGCATCTCACACCTACAGTAGTGAGGAACCTGGCTATTTAAGGAGGGATCCTGTTCATCACGGGGTTGGTAATTAACATGTGCAAACCATTAATCACTGGTTCTCGTGTTGTTGCATCATGAAATAAATGCCGTCATAAGAGGGACATTAGGAAAGCATGCCTCGTAAATATATATGTCAGAACGGTACGGCCATGTAGACGTGTTGTGCTAGACTTAGTAAGTTATAACTAGTATTAAATAGCATTCTCCTCAGTAAAATGACAGCACAAATGACGGAAAAGTAATTTGCCGAAGGAATTAAATGAATAACAGACAAAACGAGTCCCCGCGTCTGCCCTGCGGCGCGGGGGAATTCCAGAGAAGCCTTCCCACGCCAGATGACGTCACTGACCCGTCACAGGTCACCCCAGCACCGAGCAACCGGTGTGCGCGCGCAGCAGCTGGCCGCGGCCCAGCCGGCGGCCGCCGAGCACCGCCTCGCCTGGCCAAATTGCCAGAAGTAAATCCCCCCCCCCCCCCCGGAAAATGGCTTTAGGCCGTTCCGGGAGAAGAAAACCGTCCGGGAGCCTGCTACAAGTCGCTACTGTGGACGGACGTCCGGGAGCCTGCTACAGTCGCTACTGTGGACGGACGTCCGGGAGCCTGCTACAGTCGCTACTGTGGACGGACGTCCGGGAGCCTGCTACAGTCGCTACTGTGGACGGACGTCCGGGAGCCTGCTACAGTCGCTACTGTGGACGGCCGGCGATAGGCGCCCGCCGAGGCAAGAGGACTCGTGTCCGCGGCCACCGGAACGGCGTCAACTGGAGCCGCCACGGCGATAGGCGCCCGCCGAGGCAAGAGGACTCGTGTCTGTGGCCGCCGGAACGGCGTCAACTGGAGCCGCCACGGCGATATTGGTGACACTGACCTTATCATAGGTCAACTCAATGTACAATCATTGAAACCCAAGCTGCCCGATCTAAGGCATGCCATTGACAATGTTTACGGTTTCAACGTGTTGTGCCTGTCTGAAACCTGGTTGACACTTAGCACGCCTAACCGCCTGGTACCGATAGCTGGCTACATACAGTATTGTTAGAAGCGATAGGGCAAATCACAGAGGGCTACCCAGGGGACATGGCGGAGTTGCCATCTTAATCTGTGAAAATATCCGTTTCGAGATTGTTACCACGCCAGAGACATTGTTACCACGCCAGAGACCTCAAATCTCGAAATCGTATGGATTTCCCTGCATGCTGGCAAACACCATCTTTGATCGCATCCGTCTACCACGTGCCTACAAACACTAGAGTACAACTTCAGCGGATTTAGATGATCTTGAAAATCAGCTTCAACACATGTCCGTACATTTTCTGAGGACTGTCATTATCATCGCCGGATACCTGAACTGCTGCCTGCTCAAGCCTGATGTCACATCTGCTAACCCAGGTCACTTACTTTGTCAGTTGAGTCTCTTCGACACTGTAGCATTGTAGCAGCCACCTTCCCCGCTCTTGTAAAGCGACCTGGAGTCGCGAGGTGTAACTACAGGAGTCCTCATGACATCACTCGTATCGTGGTACGTCCTCGGGGCCATCAGGTTCGCTCTAGACATGTTTCCTTCTGTCACAACCTTAAGTGGATCGGCACTGAATCACTGAACAACCGAATACTGAACGCCGACTGGTCTGACATCCTTCAAACTGACCGCACCTCCGAAAAATGGCAGGTTTTCATGAGAATCTTTCTGTCTATCCTAGACACAGTAGCTCCTGTCAGCCGCGTTCGTCATCGCCCAGCAGGTGCACCACCAATTACCTCAGACCCACCATCACTGCTTGATGGCCGCCACGACTTGATCACCTGACTACAAGGATATCGACCTTGAGGAGGTCAACAGACTGCGCCGTGCCGCAATTCGCAGAGACTGCGAGGAGGCGCACTTCCAACGTGCACTTGCCAATGCTAAATCGATCTGTGGCACGTATTAGGCAAGTTTTCAAGAACTTGCCACACGATCTGTGGCGCGTATTACGACCCCTTATTGGAACCAAATCAGTCCAAGGGCGGTGCCACCTTCCGAAAGTTGGGGGGGGGGGGGGGTCGGAGGCACTTCGAAGTCGATTCTTTCCATGCAACACCCATAGGCGTAATGTTAAATCCGTAAATGTTTGAGAGGGACGCGTCCCCCCCCCCCCCCCCCCGCTCCCCCCCCCCCCTCCCCCTCTCCCCACCCCCCGCCTCCGCCGCCCATGCAAATCACAATCACCTAACATGCCGAACGTCACAGCTGACGCCAGGGACGTGGGGGCAGTGGGGTCAACTCGCCCCCCCCCCCCAAGCAAAACAAAAATTACACGATCACTCGACTCTGTATAAGAACAAGGGCATTGTCACCGGAGTTTGAACGGCGGCGCGCGAAATTTTACACAGCCATTTGGGCACAAATTACCAACACGGTGTGGAAATTTGTGACCTTAGGTCATCTCAGGTCAGGTCACCAGGTCGAGTGAAGTCACCCCACCTCCAAAATGTTTGCGGTCGTGCCACAGCCATAGTGATTTACCAAACGGTTTGAAACTCACAGGATGTCATCAGGTGATAAGTACCTACAGTTCGTCTATCTCGATTTTGTTTATATCGATGACCTAAGGTCAGGTCGATTTAGTGACCTTCCCATTATAAGTCAATGGCACAAATGAAACACGTATAAATCTATAGGAAATAGCTAAATTTGACCAATTTTCATCAGATCCACCACTCTTGTGCCAAATCCAAAGCCCTATGTAACATTTCTGTTATTTGACCTGTACGAGGTCAACTCGGGTGATCCCCAGGCTTATGGTTTGTCTTCAATAACTCTTTACCAAATCAAGGTAGATCAATGGGGGTTTCACCATTGTATTCGGCTTGTCGAGACGAATCACTTGATGTAAGAGTTGACCCTGACCTCAGGTCAGGCCAATTTTTGTATACCCTAACTAGGTCACCCAATATATCATTCGATGCGTCTCGACGAGAGAAACACAATGGTGAAATCTGTTTTACTCGACCGTGCGTCTATCAAAAAAAGTTATTTAAAAAACAATTCTGCAATTATTATAATATTTCAAATTAAATGGTTTCTGCTGACATAACTATTGACCTTAGGTAAATTCTGATGGAACCTTAGCGACAGCGAAAAAATTAATTATCTTTCGAACGTTTTTTTCCTCGCGCGTCGCTCACTTTCTCTTTTAGTTATCGAGATACAGACAGTTTCATCAAGGACACTCAGATACATATAGCCGGAATTTAACCTTTCGTGACCTCTGATGACCTGAATATTAACCTGACCTAAAAATGACCCAAGTACTTTCGATAGAGCTTGTCTCGAGCTATCTGAGCTGTCTCGAGCTATCGTTTTCCGCTTGTCACTACGTTGCGTGTTTTTTTTAGATCTTAGGGTGTGTGTGGGCGGAAATCCCCCCCCCCCCCCCCCCCCCCCCCGGCAGTTCGTGGTTGGTGCGAACCCCCGGCAGTGCACGTGTTAATGGACTTTAATTCGGCAACAGTTAACTAACAAACAAAGTAACTAACTTGAAATAACTAACTTATATATAAGTAGTTTTTCTCTGAAAATGCGTGTGTTCTAAATGCATTGGTTTGCCAGCTCACTTGGTTGAGTACGACCGTATAACGATTGAAATTCATAAACATATACCTGAAACATTGACCATAACACCGTAAAACACGGCATAGCATAACTCGGTTGAAGCGAAGTATGGTACTCGCACCAAATGTATGCTAAATGCATGATTTTGCCATGGTCAACTTGGTGCGAGCCCGGCACATCACCTCACCAGCTACCTCAGGTTCGGAGTCAGTCAAGCAGGGGCGGATCCAGGGGGACAATGGGTCATGGCTCCCCCAAAGGTCCTGAAACTATGATCCCCCCCCCCCCCCACGGTGGGAACTCGGACGTACAGTTGTAAAAATTGTCTTTTTAACAGTCAAAATCCAGCTATCCACAGTGAAAAACTTGAAAACTTGAAAAGTCTCCGGCAGTAGCTCTCCCTGGCGCTACCTAATTGCTAGCCCCAGGGCCCACTCCCTTCATAAAATAGTAACTTTCAAGTAGGCTACATGTTTAGCTAGTCTGCCGAGTTCCGAAAAAGGCGACGCGAACGCAAAGACGCGGACATCGGCACCAGGAAGCTGCTCCAGCGGTGCCCAACTTGCTGGACCGAAGAACTAATAGTGGGACCAGGCCAGGACCATCTCCCCAAGCCATCTCGGCCCCACGCTCCTCCAGATCCACAGGGACCATTTATGCGCGGAAAAGTCGTTCTGCCTCTCGCTGCTTTCAAACCATTTGCACTGTTACCAGTTGTTTGTTACAATTCGGTACATATGTATACAGTTATTATTATCATATGTACTATTGAGCGCTGACTGCGACCGGCCATCGTTATTTACTATCCGAGGAATATGTATATGAAAAACTACCTTAATTTCTATTGTCATCATACCGAGATGTGCAACCAGGAATCCAAGCCGACCTGAGGCTTGGTTGGCTCCACTCACGGTCTGGTTCCAATTTAAAAAAAATGGTTTTCCACGACCTAAAATTATCATTTTTAAGCCGCTTCGCGGCATCACATCGGTGGCCATCGTCATAACGAAGCAATTGCCATCGTCTTAGTTTCATTGTAACGGTGAATTGAATAAATCTCATTTTTAGTTTCTTATCCTCTACAAGGCCCACCGCCCATATTTATGGATTTTATTAGGCAAACCCGTAAAATTTCGCGCCGCTTAGCGGCGCTAAATAACAAGTAGCTACTATAACATGAAAGTCCACATTAACAATGCTGCAAAGGCTTAAATACACACATAACAATGGGGGAATATTTATTTCGTCATTTCAGCGGACCCCGATTCAAAATTATCGGCGACGCCCCTGCCCCCCCCCCCCCCCGGTCAACAATTTTATCGCTGACCGCTGACGGCCTGCTACCCCCCCCCCCCCCCCCCCCCTCAACAACTTTTTGGAAATACGCCACTGGGATTTGCCCCCCCCCCTCCAAAAAAAACACGGCTACAAAAACATCCACCCCTGCAGTCAAGCCCGCCGGCTCTGGATTCAGGCACAGTGCTCACAGTGCTCACAGTGCTCACAGTGCTCACAGGCACAGTGAAAACTCCTCCAATACCGCTCCTCCGGCTTTGTGTGACCCTAGTACCAGTGTCGCTCCTTCTTCATGTTTACAAGCTTTTCTCTAGTTTTTGTTTGCTTGTTAGGCGACCCATTTCCTTATATGACATTGATACCCATGTTCTTAAATATGTGACATACTATTGGCAATAAATAGCATTGGGCATGGAAAAGAGCGGCACACGTTGCCTCTCTTCAGTCTTAATTTGTGTCGTAGTATTGCCAAAAAGTTCGCCCCCCTCCCCTCAACTTCAAAGTAGTTCCCACGCCCCTGGCTGACGCTCTGAACAATTATACAACATATATATCGGGCCAACTACCGCTGCCGCCGTGCTGCCGCCACCCAGCCCAGTCCCAGTCAGGCCCAGTCCCAGTCCCAGCCCAGTCCCAACTACCGCTGCCGCCGTGCTGCCGCCAACTAGCCCAGTCCCAGTCAGGCCCAGTCCCAGTCCCAGCCCAGTCCCAACTACCGCTGCCGCCGTGCTGCCGCCACCCAGCCCAGTCCCAGTCAGGCCCAGTCCCAGTCCCAGCCCAGTCCCAACTACCGCTGCCGCCGTGCTGCCGCCAACTAGCCCGGTCCCAGTCAGGCCCAGTCCCAGTCCCAGCCCAGTCCCAACTACCGCTGCCGCCGTGCTGCCGCCAACTAGCCCAGTCCCAGTCAGGCCCAGTCCCAGTCCCAGCCCAGTCCCAACTACCGCTGCCGCCGTGCTGCCGCCAACTAGCCCAGTCCCAGTCAGGCCCAGTCCCAGTCCCAGCCCAGTCCCAACTACCGCTGCCGCCGTGCCGCCGCCAGCCAGCCCAGTCCCAGTCAGGCTGCCGCGCGTCTGTAGCAGCCGGTTTGAAGTTCAGTCCATTGATATTGACAACTTATACTCCACCGTACTCGGTAGGAAAGGATCCTCTTCCACCGGTACATGGGCGTAACTTTGTATGTGGTTGGTGAATGGTGTGGAGCTTTCCAGCTCCACACCATCTTGAAAGTTGGTGTGGCAAATCCACACCAACTTCTAGATGCCTGTCATTCATTGCTTATGACATTCTCAGCAACAGTTCTCAAATAAATGTTCAACAACATACAGTAAGCCATAAACTTTAAAAAAACATACAAGTATATTATCAATAGTTTATATGTAATTATATTCTATTGCCTGATCCTAATCTACTAGCAATCCACTAATCCGACTGGTTATTGATTCTCCTTTTTTTGGAAGGACTCAATCACGATTCATTTTGGAATATTAATGATTCAGTCACCGTTTGATTCATGGATAACCATTTTGATAAATGATTCATTCCGATTCAAAGAATCAATTTTTGTTGTTGTTGATAAAATCACGATTGACTCACCATTGAAATAGCATTGCACAGTCTTTTTGATTCAATCAGCCTTGTTTCTATGCAGGTTTTGATTCAATCATGATTCATGAATAAAAAAAATCCGGTGGTGAATCGATTCTTCTTTGATTCAAGGGATTTTGATTGAACAATTCCAATCGATTCAATCAGAGTCGAATCAATAAACAGTCTGCCACTAATCAGTTCAAACATAACCACAACTACAAGTACACAATTATAAAAATAACATTTCAAATTTCCTTTCAAATATACCTTCAGGTTTGTCAATTTCTGCACAAAATATGTTAAATTGCAACCTGGCAGGCGGCAGCTGCAATGTATGCAGACTGGACTTGGTAGGTAAGGCGCACCAAACTCACATGCCCAATCGCCATCCAATCTTCAAACCATAGCAAAGATGTCATGATATGTTTGGGCAGTCTAAATCCTGCTCCGAATGGGTTATGGGGAATATGAAGATGTGTGGTAAGTAGGGTAGGTTACCCTACCTATCCTAACTCCAATACGTAATTCTTCAGTAATTCAAGTCACATTTAACATGAGCCACCCCATTTAAGGAATCCCTTCCCCCAAACCTCAAAACCTGCCCCATACTATGTTTCCCAGCCCTGACTCAACAAGATGAGATCTCGTTGAGAATGGTCACTTTTTGCATATGATTGGTTCACAACTAACGGTGTTCCGCTAGAAATTTACCAATTTCAAGTCTGCTGAACCCTGACTATCAACTGTCGATACCTACAGGCTGCAGACTATTGTTGTTGTTTTGATGTGCGAGGCCCTTTCAACGCTTGGGAAGGGGGCCCTTTCAACGCTTGGGAAGGGGGCCCTTTCAACGCTCGGAAGGGGCCCTTTCGAGGCGCCCCCTCCCCCCGGACAAATCCTGGCTACGTGCCGGGCGAGCATACACGCCACGCCCTTTACAACCCAGACGCACTCGGGCGCTGCATCTCATGTATATCTTGTCCCCACTCCTCTTGTCTTCCGTATAGAAGAAGCCCCGGTGCGCCAAACGCCATCGTTTAGTGTCATGAACCCACTCCATCGTACACCCGTGGTACACCCTCACTCCTCACTACTCTCACTACGGTCTGCACTCTGCGTTCGTCATGTCACTACTCGCTTCCGGCCGTCCAGGTCAGTGTTGGTGTCATGCGGGCGCGCACGCGAGACAAAAAACTGCGCCCGCATTGATATCTGATTGGATGTTTGGTTCGTCGGTTATTCCCCGCTGAGCGGGAACCGTAGCCGGGGAGCTCCTGGAGGTAGAAGGCAGGGGCACAGCCAGGCGAGGGGGGGGGGGGGGGCAATCGCCCTCCCCCATTCGGATACAGAGGATTTAGATGACCAAGCATTTTGTTGTCATCTAATTGACCTTCAAACAGCTACAGAGTGGTTATGAAACCTGCCGAGAACTGTTGCCACCTCTAATGGAAACCCTGGTGTATGGTGCAAAACCGCAGGAGCATAGGAGGGGCCGTGGAGCAGGATGTGCTCGGCAAAAAAGCATTTCGACATTTTCACATGTCGACAAAATGACATTCGGCAAAAAAGCATTTCTACCTTTTCACATGTCGATAAAATGTCATTCGGCAAAAAGCATTTCGATTTTTTCACATTTCGACAAAATGGCATTTCGACAAAATGGCATTTCGACAAAATGGCATGTCGGCAAAAAGACATTTCGACATTTTGACATGTCGGCAAAAAGGCATTTCGACAAAAAGGCATTCGCCATTTTGCTTTCGGCATATTCACATTTCGACAAAAAGACATGTCGTCAAAGTGTCCTTCGACAATATGCATTCGCCAAAATGACATTCGGCAAAATGACATTCGCCAATATGTTGAATAGTGTGAGTGTTTGTCTGATTCTGTGACGGATGAGTGGGTGTCGTTTTTGTAGTAGTGTTTGTCGTTTTGTGGGTGCGGGGTGATTTAAGATGTGAAATGTTGGGCGTGTGGGGTGTGAACTTGCTCTGGCGTAGAATCTGAGTAATGTGTATTTGCGTCGGCGGCAGAGTGTGGGGATGTTTGTGTCGATGTGTAAGTTTGTGGTGTTGGTGGTGCAACAGGCCCCAGTCACGATCCGCAAGGCAGCGTTCTGGACAGTTTGCAATTTTATTTTTATTTTTTGGAACATATATCACCAAATAAGAATGCATTATAGTTCAAGATATCAGGGAAGTATATAGCTGGAGGAGAGTGGCGCGGTCTGCGCCCCACCCTCGACCAGCTAATGACTTCATAATATTAATTCGTCGCGTACATCTCTGCACTAAATCATTGAAGTGTGGGATGAACGAGAGACGCGTGTCTAACGTTATTCCCAGATACTTGAATGATTTGACGAAAGGGATAATTTGATTGTTATATTTTAATGCAATGTAGGGTTCCACATGTGCAGGTTTTTTCGAAAAAATTAGGGATGCCGATTTACTTGGAGAAATTTCCAGACCCCATTGGTCGCACCATACCTTTATATCAATGAGTACTAGTTTACATCTTTTGCTGGCTTGATCGACACTGGAGTGCGAGAACCACACTGCCAGGTCATCAGCGTACATTGAAAATTGTAGACCTTTGTCGATCTTATTAATATTACTGAAAATGTCGTTAATCATAATTAAAAATAGGGTTGGGGAGAGGAACGATCCCTGTGGGACACCGTGGTCCTGATTTTGATTTGGAGAATATGTGTTGCCGCACCTTACATTAAAAGTTATATTGCCTAAAAAGTGTATTATAAATTTGGCGAGTCGACCTCGGATTCCGGCCTTATCTCGGATTCGGAACTTTTAATGTAAGGTGCGGCAACACATATTCTCCAAATCAAAATCAGGACCACGGTGTCCCACAGGGATCGGTCCTCTCCCCAACCCTATTTAATTATGATTTAATTATGATTAACGACATTTTCAGTAATAGTAATAAGATCGACAAAGGTCTCCAATTTTCAATGTACGCTGATGACCTAGCAGTGTGGTTCTCGCACTACAGTGTCGATCAAGCCAGCAAAATGTTACAACTAGTACTCATTGATATAAAGGTATGGTGCGACCAATGGGGTCTGGAAATTTCTCCAAGTAAATCGGCATCCCTAATTTTTTCGAAAAAAACTGCATATGTGGAACCCTACATTCCATTAAAATATAACAATCAAATTATCCCTTTCGTCAAATCATTCAAGTATCTGGGAATAACGTTAGACACGCGTCTCTCGTTCATCCCACACTGCAATGATTTAGTGCAGAGATGTACGCGACGAATTAATATTATGAAGTCATTAGTTGGTCGAGAGTGGGGCGCAGACCGATCCACTCTCCTCCAGCTATATACTTCCCTGATACGCCCAATCTTGGACTATAATGCATTCTTTTTTTATGATAAATGTTCCAAAAAATAAAATAAAATAGCAAACTGTCCAGAACGCTGCCTTGCGGATCGTGACTGGGGCCTGTCGCACCACCAACACCACAAACTTACACATCGACACAAACATCCCCACACTCTGCCGCCGACGCAAATACACATTACTCAGATTCTACGCCAGAGCTAGTTCACACCCCACACGCCCAACATTTCACATCTTAAATCACCCCGCACCCACAAGACGACAAACACTACTACAAAAACGACACCCACTCATCAGTCACAGAATCAGACAAACACTCACACTATTCAACATTCCACACATCAACACAATGCCAACGCCACCACTCACACCTCACTGGCTCAACACAACACCAGACACACACCGCCTCTTCACACACAACAAAAACACACAGTCACGGCGGCAGAGACACACACACACACTCTTCCACGAACACAAAGCACAACACAACACATACACATACATATACACAGACGGCTCACGGCGCGACGGCCGAACCGGTGGTGCATATTATACAAACACAGCAAACAATAACTTCCGACTG